>CANXYI011660554.1:0-10376 GCA_948208565.1 Hura crepitans
GTCTCTATTTCCTTATTGTGGCATAGCATTGCCCCATTTTCACTCCATTCTGGGGAGTGTTAGAGATGATAATCTTTAACTTTAAGCCTTATAACTATATGGTATATAAAATGGTGAACAAATTAGCTATTACTAATGTAATCAGGAAGGCCCATTAAAAGGGACCCTATTTAGAGGACAATGATCGTGAGAATGTACTATACCGTAACCTTGTGTAAGAGACACTTCCATTTAAAGTACCATAATAATTTGCATTTTGTATGTGATATTGACCTCTATCATGAGGCAAATTTTGGTCTTTTCTAAAAAGGCAAAGGTTAAATTGTCACACCCAAAAATAGGTTAAACTTTCCTTTATCTTGGAATGACTAAAATCCTTTAACGATAATCGTTGAAAAATCTTGTGTATGTTTAGAATAAAGAGCATTATGTTGTCGGTTTCAAACCTATACCATGTGTGTTCTTGCATTCTCCATTGACATTTGGATAAAACCCCTTCTTAAACAAATGGCTAGACCCTATGTGTGGGAGAAATAAGGTTGAAAAGCTACTATGCATATTTCTTGTCTCTGTTGCACTCATGCATACATGAATACATGCATCATAGCATATGAAAACTGGCATATGTTGTATGCTAACCCTCTGTGATTGACAACCATCATAGCTCACAGGGGTTGGAAGAGACTATAGAAGATGCTTGTTCACAGATCATTGACACTAGGCCCACTAATTGTCTTTGAATAGATGATTGAGGAGATGGAAGATCAAGCATCCCTCATTAGACATGAACTTGATCAAGCCCCATATTAGAATAAAAGAGAGATTGATGAGACCCTGATGGCTTTTAAAGGTTTGATGAGACCCTGATGGCTTTTAAAGGTGAAATCTTCACAACCCTATCTGCAACTTGAGCCAACATTTGAATAACCAAGTTAGATTTTTTGCCACCCAACACCAATTTACTTCATGCCCACTTATCCCACCATAATGCTAGCACCCACCTTACCACGACCCACAGACAAGCAGAAGGGGTTCACCGAATCAATATCATAGATGATTATATGAAGAACTTAATTAATGATGTGACCTAGATGAGAAGATTCCCTTTATTAAACTATCTATTTCCAAAGAAAAGGATCATGCTATCCTAACAAGTTGCAAGAAAAATTGATCCCATGTCATGATTAATATCTAATGATTGGGGTATTAACTTATAAGGCATATCCCTAGAATGTGAAGAATAATTACCATACAAGTTTTGTATGCCAAACATAAGTAGTTTGATGGGACTTTTGATTTGAAGGTGTATCTTAAGCACTATGCCAAATCCATAAAGGGATAGAAGTTCACCGGGAAATAGATTTGGGCCTTTTCAGTATGTCACCAATCAACAAATTGCTCAATTATTTCTATCATCTCAAGAGAAAGACGAGGTAAGATTAGGTCAAATTGACCAAGGCTTTTATGGATTAGAATTATTACAATTCTAGTGTGGAAGTAACCCTTAAAGTTTTAGAATTGTTGAAGTAGAAGGGCAATGAGACCTTCACTGAATATTTAGGGAGATAGAGAGATATGGTCCTTGAGATACGAGACAAGCCTAAAGAGATTGATCATATCAAAATATTCATTTGTAATGCTGTACCATACCTCAAAGATGGCTTAAAAGTGAAAGGGATTAAGGATTAAGAGTCCCTAAAACACATTTCTATAAACTTAAAAGAGGAAAATGAAGCTAGAAAGAGCAAGAAGGCCTTCAAGCTCAGGTGGAAAAGGAGTAACAGTGGAAACCAAGCCACCAAAATGGTTGATGTCTTAACAGTGGTTGAGTGGCACTATTCGAACCTGAGGCATCCACTGTCTTGGTGCCTTAAGAGGTTAGAAAAGAAGGGAAAATTATAGCCCTTTCTATCCAAGCCTATAAGGACTGAAGGTATTCCCAGCCATAGATCTTATTAATACAATTAGTATCATCAACACACTAGACCAAATATTATTGATCTTTAATTGACATACAATATCTAATTAACAAAAAATAGTTATTAAACCTTAAAGAAGGAAAGAAGAAGGGGTCAAATTCCTATGACAATGTGCCTCTTCCATTTTTCATGCTTGAGTTAGGATTTCCCGAAAGGGTGTTATTTCAAGATATTTATGGTACTAAGCATATTAGTGAAGAATGTGACTATGAAGAGTTGTGTTAGCTAGAATTTGGTATGAAATAGATTTTAAGGGGGAGAGTGAGATAGAAAAGACAAATATTAAGATTGAGATTTAAAAAAGAGTGAGTATTGGGGAGTGTAGCAAAGCTAGGATTTAGGAAAATTCTAATTCAAGATTTTAAGGGATAGTGAGTGAGATATCTAGGTAAGAGGGAATAGAGGCAGTAACCCAAAATGGTTAGATAGAACCTGAAGCACCACCGTAGAAGGACAAAGGGAAGGTGCCTAAAGTAGAGGAAAGGTTAAGTGAGGAAGATGTTATGATAAGACAATTTAAGAAGACACCAGTACAAGCAAGTGTTTGGGACTTATTAATGAGCTCTCAAGAATATTAAAGAAAGATAGACCAAGTACTATTCGAGGCCCATGTCCCTGCCATTGTTACACCTTAAGAAGCCTTAGAGATATTGCATAAGAAGAAGAAAGATGTTATTTCTTTCGAAGAAAATGAATTGTTAAGTGACAGAGTCAAATTTGCCCTTATTCATTCGAGATAAAGTAAATAGAAGAAAATAACATGGGCTATGGTAGATGATGGCTTATCTTTCAATGTAGGTCCCCTCAAGATCTTAGCTTATTTAGGGATTAAGGATTTGATTTAACTCCTTTAGATTTAGAAATCCAAGCCTATGATAACAACATAAGGATGCCCGAGGAAATATTCATGGTTAAAGTAAAGGTGGGGCCTATCTCAGATAATGTGATGTTCACCGTGTTAGATATTCCGGCTAGCTTCACGTTATTGCTAGGCTAACTAGTTTCATGAGTTAGGAGGCATACCATCCATTTTGCATTAAATGATAAACCTCATAATGGAGGCATGGTAACTATTAAGGCTTCTAGGGTGAGCACTATGGCTACTATTTACACTACTGATTAGCTATTGATAAGGTTCTAGGTGGCCAAAATTATTATTGATGATTGGGCAAATCTGATATCTCTAAAATTATAAAAAGGTGGAATTATCTACCTAGTGTTGGATTAGGCAAGAGTTTGCAAGGGATGTTGACCCTGATGGAGACTAAGGGCTAGTTTATCAATCTAAGAAGTGGTTGGGTTACCAGGAGAAAAAAGGATTGAGTTTGAATAAGAAGTGTGATGTTCATGCTCTATTGAATTACTACCTTATGAAAGAAAAGCTCAAAAGGGTGTATTATGGCAAGGTTGAAGTCTTCGAAATAGAAAAGCTGGTGAAGTGGGGTTTCACATCTTTAGTGATATTCACAATTAAGAGGCGATAGCTATAATTGAGAATGAAGAGGAAGGAGTTAATAATTGGGTAGCCTACCTCGAAAACATGAATGTGGAGGAAGACTTTATCAAAGAGCTTTATTATGAATGCCTAGTTAATGAAGCTGTGGAAAAGCCGCCTATTGAGGGAGAAAACAAAATCACTAAGGTGGAACTCGAGAAGGCACCTTTTGAGGAGGTTAAGATGGAAGAGGAAGACACTATCACTGCTATTGCTTTATTTGATGATGTTTCTAGTTGTAATAATGATAAATTATTTGTAACTAAACTTATGAAAGCTGATTACCTCTATCTCTAAGATTAATGAAATGTCTACTGGCTTCACTTACTTATGTGATATCATACTAGATGGCATATTACATTATGATCATAGCCATGCAAACATATTTCATATTGAATTAGTTAAAACTGGATCATTTAATATTGGTACTGAAAATGAACATAAGAATGCCTAATTGCATCTGATCTTACCTCTGAGGAGAGGAAAATATTTGAGAGATTAATAATAAATTATAAATAGGTTTTTATATAGACTTATCAGGATATGCCAGGGAGAGGTTAGTCAATTGTCGAGCATGCTATTTCGACATATGAGTGGGCTAAGTTAATAAAACAAAAACTAAGGTGAATAAGGCCAAAATGGGTAGAGAAGATCAAGGAAGAAGTGCATAACTAAGTGGATGCCAAGTTCCTAAAAGAGATAAAGTGGCTAATTGTTACCCAATTTAGTCTCTATATTAAAAAAAAATGGAAAGGTAAGAATGTGTCTCGATTACCAAGATCTAAACATGGCTTATCTAAGTATGACTTCCCTTTGCCCTATATAGATGCTTTAGTTGATATGGTTGCCATTGCTAAGACATTCAAATTCATGGATGGTTATGCCAGATACAATCAAATCCTAAACAAGATCAGAGACAAGATCAAAATAGCCTTCCTCACTAATTGGAGAAATTTTTGCTATAAGGTAATGCATTTGGTTAAAGAATGCTAAAGCAACTTACAAGTGCATGGGACTAAGATCTTAAAAGACTTAATCCATAAAGAAGTGAAAGTGTACGTGGATGACATAATCAAATTTGAGACAAGAGAAAGGCATTCAAAGCTCTATAAAAGTTCTTTCAATGGATCAATTAAAACAACCTTCGGTTAAATTTGAAGAAGTAAGTGTTTGCGGTAACCATAGAAAAGCTATTGGGATATGTGATTAGTCAGTATGGGATAGAGGTAGACCTAAACAAGGCTAAGGAAATCATCAAGATGCCTATTCCTAAGATAGAGAAAGTAGTGAGAGGATTCTTAGGGAAGATCTAATACCTTAATAAGTTCTCACAAAGTTGACCACCATTTTAGTTATAAACAGGAACGACCTGGTGAAGTGGGATGAACAATGTTAAGTAGCTTTTAATAGGATAAAGAAGTATTTGACTAATCCTCTGATTTTGAGACCTCCATAGCTACATTAGGTTTTGATTTTATACTCGGCCATCGAATAGAGTTTAGTTAGGGGCTATGTTAGCATAGAAAGATGAATTTAAGGTTGAATTTGCCTTTTATTACTTGAGTAATAAGTTCCTACCATATAAAGAAAGATATGTGAAAGTGGAGAAGATTTTTCTGTCTGTGATTTAGGCTTCAAAGAAATTAAGGCATTATTTTCAATCCTACAAGGTGCAAG
Source organism: Hura crepitans (assembly GCA_948208565.1). Classification (NCBI taxonomy): domain Eukaryota; kingdom Viridiplantae; phylum Streptophyta; class Magnoliopsida; order Malpighiales; family Euphorbiaceae; genus Hura; species Hura crepitans. The sequence continues at coordinate 5,152 of CANXYI011660554.1, forward strand.
CTGTATATTTTGTCACCTCACTAGTGGGTAAGCTTAGTAAATGGTTAGTATTATTGTAAGAGTTTGACATATCATACATCACTTGGAAGAATATTAAGGAAGAGCAGTGGCAAAATTCATGGCCTAACAACCTATTAAATGAGAATAGTTTGAATTTGAGTTTCCTGATGAAACCTTGAGTGCTATTTTGGGGAAAAGGATAGATTATGTACTTCGACAGAGCATTTAATAACAATGGAGCTAGTCCATGAGTGACTCTAGTTTCTCCTAAAGGGGAGGTGATTCCTTTGCAAAAAAGTTAAATTTTAGAGCCACCAACAATGCGATAGAGTATAAAGCATTTATTTTTAGGCAAGAAGCTATTATGATATTAGGGGAGAAATCTAGGCAGGTGTATGGGGATTCATTGTTAGTAATACATCAAGCCTTGAGGGAGTGAGCTATGAGAGAGGAAAAACTAATCCTATATGCAAAATTATTGAATATGTTAAGCAGCAAATTTAAGATTTGTACATTCCATCATCTACCCAAAGAGGAGAATTAGATGGTAGATGTATTGGCTATTTTGGTATTAGTATGGGATAATTCCACAGAGGCAAAGATAAGGCTGGTTATACTATCAAGTTTAAATAGGCCTAGTTTTATGGGAGAATAAATCATGGTAATAGAAGAATTTAATAGTAGGCGATGGTACCATGAGATATAAAAATACCTAGGGAGAGGAGTCTATCAAGAACATGCTTCAGAGAAGGAAAAAGGCATGTTAAGAAAGTTAGTGAGGCAATTTATCTCCTTTGAGGGAAATGTGTACAAGAGAATACAAGATGGGTTACAACTTAAATCTATAGATGAGAAAGAATCCTAAAGGGTATTGGATTAGACACATACTGGAATATGTAGGAATTATATGAATTAAATTAGCTTGGCTAAGAAGATTATGAGGTAGGGTTTATACTGGTTAACTATGGAGGCAGACTATGCTACACTTGTTAAAAAATGTTAGAAGTGTTAGATGCATGCATATATGTGAAATCTCTTTCCCACAGAACTGTATAGTTTAACATTTCCTTAGCCCTTCATAGCTTGGGGGATTGATATCATTAGGGAGATAAGCTTAATAGCATCAAATGTCATAATTACATTATTGTCACCATAGATTACTTCTCAAAATCGATGGAAGCTACTTCCTACAATAAGTTAGGTGTAAAGCAAATGGCTAAGTTCATAGAGAAATACCTCATTTGTTAGTACGAGGTCCCTTACCACATTGTGTTAGATAATAGGGTTCAATTTCAAAGTGATATAAGGGATCTATTAGTGAAGTATAGAATTCAACATCATAGGTCCTCCCCATGTTGGTCTCAAGCTAATGAAGTAGTTGAAGTAGTTAATAAGAATTTGAAAAGAATTTTAGCCATGAAGGTGGAAACATACATTGATTGGGCTAATAAGTTGGCCTATGCCATTTGGGGACATAGAACTTCAATCAAAACTTTAATTAGTGTAACCACATTCTTATTAATATATGTGTTAGAAGTAATTTTACCAATCAAAATAGAAGTATAGTCATTAAGGGTCACTTTAGAGGCTAAAATATATAAGAATGAATAAGCTGAAAGTAGATATCAATAATTGGCACTTATGGATGAAGTAAGAATGAAGGATTTTTATCATAATCAAGTTTGTCTAAAGTGGATTGCTAGAGCATTCAATAAGAAGGTTGGGCCTCAAAAGTTAAAAAAAAAAGATTTGGTGTTAAACCAAGCTAGGTTGTCACCTTTGATTTAAGGGGGAAGTTTAGGCCCTTACATCCTTAAATAGTTATTAATGAAAGGGGTAGCCAAAATTACAAATCTTGAGGGTAACAAGTTCTAGGAGCCCATCAACATCGATGGGCTAAAATGTTTCTATTACTAAAAAAAAGAGAAAAATTGCTTACTAGGTTAAAAACTTGCAAAGGGTGGCTTAGGTAAAAGTTAGAGCACCCCGCTAGAGCAAAAACCTTATAAGGGTTGTCCAAACAAAAATTATGGCATTGAGAGAAAACAATTGATCAAGAAAACCTAAAAAGGCTAACTGATGATAGGGGTAACATCAAGATGATGCTAAAACATTCATAGTGGTAATATTAAGATGTTCACACTTGTTTTGACTGCATTTAGTGTTGCATGGCCATGTTCATATGCAAACTTTTAGTGACATGTAATGATTACATATACAAAGTAGGCTAAAACCATTTTTTTCATATAATTATATACATTTTAGAAGTCCATGTAATCATTGGATGTTCCTTTTATGTGTCTTCTAATAGCATATGTTCTATTGTCTCATGCAACGCTTACAACCCAATTCTTATAGGTAATGTCAATGGAGGTATTGAAATCACCTCCTTGTCCTTTATAAAGTGCATGGCCAAGTGGATCCAAAAGTTATAGTAATTTCTCGAGAAATGAGCTATGAAGTTAGAACCATAAAAATAAAAAAGCTTAATCATAATCAATTGAGGCCTGCCGTATTATCTGTAGCAGCAAGTGAAAATGTAAAAAGAGGTTAATGATAAGCCAACCAACGATACACATTAGGTGTGGCCTCCTAACACAACATGGTGGCCTCTTAACATAACATGGTTTAGTCTCCACCAGCTATGTATCCATTAGATCTGATCATTGATGATCGAGGAGAACCATGAAGAAAGCTTATTAGTTGATTAAAAACATTAGAGGATATGATGAGGGATATGATGGTCCAGGCTATTCACCCTTATCTGTCTAGGAGGTACTTTATATATAAGTTGCAATTTTTCCTATAGCCACACCTAAAAAAGAAGAAGAAAAGGGGTAGCCACACATTCAAGGGAGTCAGCTTGCAACTTCTATTTGAATCTTAAGCATAAATCCTCAATAATGCAATATAGGAGTCAGTTTGATTTCTATAAAGCAGAGGTGGGTCAGTAATGATCTATAAGCTGTTATTATCATAAATAAAATGAAAACCTTTTTTTTCTTACATAAAGAAAGTGTCCTCCGGAAATAAATGCATACATTTTACTGATATGAGTTTAAAACTATATAGCTATCCCTTTTAATGTGGATAACTATCTAATGTATCTAGTCAAATAAATAAATCTTTGAGAGGCCATTGATCAAATTATGTTAAAACGAAATAAACCAAAAATTCACAGGATTTCTACAGCCATTGATGCTACAAATCCAAAATTTTAGGGTCACCAATCATCAAACATTTATATATAACAGATGGTACCAAACACTATAAAAGAGATAGCATATATAGTTCTAGACACAAATAGTAATTCCATTATTTTCCCTTCCTTATCATAGGACTATTTTTAGAAACCAGGAAAGTAAAAAAAAAAATCAGGAGAATAAATAAGTAAACTAAAAGAAAGTGTTTAAAAATTATATTTTTACACTGTTAGATCACACGTAGTAAAAAAACATCCAAGAAAACTAGCATAGAATAAGCAAGCAGGCAGCCTATTTATGAGAAAAATATCAGAAAAAAAGGGAAATCTGCTCTTATCAATTTAATAAGCCATTAAAAGCCACCAATAAACATGCACATTAAGGACCTAACACTCTATCAGCACACATCTCAATCCCATAAATAAGTGACAGAAAAAAAAGGAATCGAAAATGTGGTGACTTAGCTTAATAGACTAAGTCTATTTCGAAAAACTTTGAGCATCTCCATTTCTTATTTACCCACTTGCACCCATGCCTAAATCATTTCTGGTTCAGCTCGTTTCATCAATTCATCCCTAGGAATTGTCCTCACAAGAAACAAACAGAAACATTATTTAAATCTAATAATTTCCACAGTAAAAAAAAATGAAGCTAAAGAGTTAGTAACGATATTTTTTTAAACAAATGAAATGATTAACCAAGAAATAATTAAATAAATTCAACAAATGAAAGAACAAGCTAACGAATTAATAACTTAGCTAAGATAAAAAATTTAAAATATAGATTTAAGAGATATATAAAAGAAAAAACAAGTTTGGACAAAATATTAAGGGTATTGAAATTGTAAGCCCATAATTCTTTCATTATGAATTAAAATTCAATATACTATTACATCACATAAATATAATCAAATAAAAAATAGAAATAATTAATAAAAAAATATGGTCAATATTTATCCTCTAATTAATTTTATACTATAGGTATCATACTTGATATCCATCATATAGATTAATTTTGAACCATAATTAAAATTTTAGAATATAGAATTAAAAGGAAAAATTACTCCTAGAATAACTAATGGCAGCACAAGGATTTTTTTTTTGGAAGTATACATTAACCAAGTGAAAATTGAACAACTCATACCTATTAGAAGAAATTTTTACACTGAATAAATTTGGACGTCAAAAGTAAATCATATAATAGAACATGTCCTTACATCTAAAGAGAAAGTATAATACTTGCCTTGAGTTTTCCCACTGGAATTGATGATGTCAAGAAGGAAATCAGTTTTTTGATTATGAAAGTTGTTGAAGTGTTGCCTTGCCACTGAGTTTTTTGTAAACTCCCCTCACATAACCTTGCCTTTTTTTCCTTCAATCGCAGCCCTCCACTTAGCATAGTCAAACTGCAGTAGTGTTGCAACACTGGCTACTGATAGCTAGTAGTTGCAACTACTGCATTCTCCATAAATTGACCTCCTCAAATCGCCAAGAAAACTCCACCCTCAACTCTTCAATATCACCTATAGCCTCACCGATCTCCTGGCAGGGCTGTAGCTTCACCGTTTCCTTTGCAAAAAAGAAGCAAGCTCCGCTCCTCTAACCATAAGCGCGATGCAGCATTAAGGCGCGATCCTGCACAAGTTGACACTGTAGTGTAACATTGCAGCAAGCAGACAGCAATGGAAGTGATTCTCGCTGAGGTTAGTGTTGAGCACGACGCAGTAGCAAGGCGCGCTCCTGTGCGAGTCTATGCAATAGTGCAACGCTGTAGTGAACAGGCAGTGACGGAAGAGATTTTTGCGGAGGCTGGTGTTGAGTGGGACATGTAGGGAGCTACCGCTTCATCAAGGCCAGTACAAGTTACAGCGTCCAGATGCACGAGGATTTTGCCTGCACGGGTTGAGACTCCGGGCTACAGGATCTTGGACAAATTTTGCCAATTATAGATAGGAAATATAAAAGCAAAAAGGAAAGTGATAAAGAGGCAAAAAATAAATGGATATGTCGGCAAGGAAGGCTT
>CANXYI011660686.1:0-10419 GCA_948208565.1 Hura crepitans
GCTTATGACAATGTGTGATAATGGTTGCAAGTGGCATGGGGAAAATGCCAGGGAAATGACATATTTTAGACCTATAATGGTGTACATAAAATATAAAATTAACCTATAACTATCCCGAAAAATAGAATTATGGATTTAAAAATTGAAACTACTTTGGACTTGGACATAAATGGACTTAAAATAATGGCTTAGAGTAAATTAAAGTAGACTTAATAGTGCCTAAGAAAGTGACTTAAAATGACTTAGAAAAATTGACCTGAAACTGTTCGGTAGGACAAAAAATGACCTGTAACTGTCTAGGTCAAATTTTGACTATCAAAATAAATTCATAACTATCTATTTTTCACTTTTAAATAGCATAATATGATGATTAATAAATAAATAGGCATAAAATAAGTTCAGGTGACCATTAGTTAAACACCTATTGGATAGGTTGACCGGTCAACTTAGGGATTAGCAATTACTAGATATTTGATGCTGATTTTTCAAGATTATGGGAGGTTTATAGATTAATCGCTAGTATACTTTGGAAGTAATTAATGTGGATGATTATTGGGATATTGGGAGGTCTACGGACTAATCCCTGCTATCCACTAAAGTTCCTTGCTAAGATTTTTGGATATTGAGAGGACTACAGACTGATCCCTACTATCAACAATATCATTAGTGGTGTTTTATTTGAGATATTAGGAGGTTTATGGATTAATCTTTGCTATCTCATGTTTGGTATTGATAGGTTCAAGTGACCTAACCCCTGCTATCAGACCAGGCCGATGTAGTGGTCAAGGTCTAGAATGTGGGCCACTGCACATTATTTTCTAGTTCCCTCGTAATCTAGAGTCTTTAAGTGTAATCTATCTAGTTTGGCCTATTAAATTAAAGTGAATTAATATACAAACCTGATTGATGAGAATTCACAAAATAATTAAATTAATTAAACTCACTACAGTGGTATAATTATAATTAAATGAATCAGGAGACTGATTAATTAGAATTAGTGCCTTACATGAATTTAATCTTTGCATTGCTTCTAAAGCCTGTGATTGCATTTGAGTGCCTACATATGACATTTTGTAATGCATTAAATTCACCCCTGAGTTTATACTCAGTGTACTAGTGTTTTGGTATACATATTACAAAGGTCAACAGTCTAGCCTCAGAGATCATGCAGTGTAGCAGCACAGACTGTGAAGGGTACATAGCAATATTTTCTTTGATCTATTAGTTAGCACTCATGTAAATATTATAGGTCATAGGTTTGGCATCCTTAGAGGTTACTTGAGTCTATACATATTAAAAGGATAGATGTGATGCATATAAATAGGTTATTATTTTTATTGGTTTCTAACGATTGTGGGCATGAGGCCCTATATGATTGTGATATGTTATTGATGTGTGATGAGATTTTTGAGGGGGCTAGAAGGTCAAGAAGAAGTTGGTAAATGGGTGATAATGTTAAAAGTACTTTTACAGGTGAAAAAATTTTTTGAATCTCACCTTGGCAGCTGTTGTGCTGCCCAATTTTCTGTAACATGTAAAGTGTCTATTAAATGGGTTTTCTATGTCTATTACACCTCATATATAAAGGATTAAGAAAAAAAACTAATGAATATGGTGATATCTGACAAAGTTTTAAAATAGTCTTTAAATGCTAAGGAGTGTGCACCTAGAGCAATTTTAAGATGGGTAAGTGCACCACCTGTTGGGTTTCTTAGGAAGCCTGTTAAGGGGTGTCACAAAGATAGTAAAACAAAAATGAATATGATGATGGCCTATAGAGTAACAACCTAGATAGATAGGTTGACTGATCAGCTTAGCAGCTACTAGGGTACCTGTACCTTTCTTTTTGGTCTTCAAACCTATGCAATATTTTATCTTCAAACCTATGTTATAATTGACCTTCAGGTCCATGCCATGTTCTAGTTTTCAAACCCATATTGATGACCTTTTTAGTTTGATTGGCCTTAGTGGCCACACATTCCTATTATCCATTATGATTCATGTTTCTTTTGTTATGGCAATATAAAAAGGTAATTACAAATCTAAGGTATAAAACTTAATAACTTTTAACATTAATTGCTTGATGCATGATGATATTATGTTATAGTTGAAAATACATGTTATGATGAAGCACACACCTATAAATATACATTTGCACATCTATTATGTTTACGGGTATATGTATGCTATTATGTTTAAGTTAAGTATTATGCCTGTATGCTTGAAATAGAATTTGCATGTTACCTTAGCTACACCAGCAATCATTAACTTAGCGCATCATTTTTATTTGTGATGCATAAGTTAAAAAAACTAGATTAGAGTCAAAGCCTCGATAATTACTACTAATTAAGAGAAAAACACTTATGGTATTTTGTTGTTCTTTAGATATAATTATGTGATGTATTTCCATAGAGACACTCATATGTAACCCATGAGGGATTAGGCTTAATTTGACTTGTAAATTGTTTTGTAACCTTTAAAACATGTTCAAACTTAATTTTTAATGCTTGTATGATATCTCTTCCTATTGCATGAAATGTGACCTAAGTTATTGGTTGATTTTGAGTGATGAGAGGATCTCAAAAGTTATGGAATAAGTTTTGATTAATATAAAAGTGCTTTTACCCATGCAAGTTTACTATTAAGTTTAACATAGTGTCCTAATATAGCCATTACACTACAAGATTTTCAATATAAGGATTCTTGAAACTGTTTTAAAACTACAAAGGAAAATTTTATCAAAATGAGATTTCCAAGATTAAAAATGCATCTTTAATTGATCCTAAAAAGGGTTTTAATTCAAAATGGGTTGTTAAAGAGAGTAAGTTCGGATGACACTTTATGTGTTGCTTCTTACTTATGTCAGGCGATCGGATCGTGTAAAGGGTGTCACAAGTACGGTAAGTCATTTTAGGAATATCATATTCCTTGATTCTTAATTGATAGTATCTTGATCTCAAATTAATCTTTGAAAACATGTTAGCTCCTTGAAACTAATCAAAATGATCATTAATCCTTGGCAATGGCTAGTTGTTTTTTTATGGTTACCTTGTTGAATTGCCTATAATTAACACATAATCAAATTGAACCATCATTTTTCTTCACTAATAGTATTGGTGCTCCCTAAGGTGAGACACTTAATTTAGTGAAGCCTTTATCAAGCAAATCCTATTGTTGCACCTTTAATTCATTCAATTTTACATGTGTCAAGTGATATAAAGCTATTGATACGAGTGTTATACCCTAATACAGTTCAATCTCAAAATATAGCTTATGTTTTGGTGGCAACCTTGGTAATTCATCTAGAAACACATTTGGAAATTCTAATACCACTAGTATCTGATTATGATTTTTCCTAGTTTTCTTTATATCAACCACATAAGCCAATTATGCTTTACACCCTTTCCATATCAGCTGCCTAGATATTACAGCTAAAATGACATTAAATAAGGAATTCTATTCACCAACAACTATCACATTATCCCCATATAATGTCTTTAGTGTGATTCTTTTCTACTTGCAATCCACCATGGGTCGGTGTTTAAACAACCAATCCATACCTAGGATAAGGTCAAACTTATTAAATGGGAGCTCAATGAGATTCACAAGAAATACATGTTCTTGAACCATCAGAGGATAATCCCTATATACCTTGTTAACTATCACATATTGGCCAATAGGATTACTAACCATGATATCTATCTTTATAGGTTCTAATTCTAACCCTCTATCTTATGTTTATGCAGTACAAATAAATGAGTGTATGGATCCTAGGTCTATCAAAGCTAAAGTAGGTAATTTAAATAAGAAGAATGTACTCATTATCACATATGGGGAATTTACTTCTTCCATAGCCTGAATTGCATAATACTGTGTAGGAGCTCTGGCTTCATATCTCAACCACTAACTAGTACCAGCATTATTACTTTTATCACCTCTATTCTCCCTCTGACTTCTAGCAGGTGTTAGTGAGCAAGCTTAGAGCTAAAAAACATCTCCTTACTTCCTAAGGCAATTCGTTTGGTAATAATCCTTCGATCCATATATAAAATACTCTCCCAACTAAATTTTCCAATAAGTCTCTCTATTCTCCATCCACAATTATGAAAAATCATTAGTGCACTCTTTGCTGTAGAGAAGTGCACTGGTATCTTATTATTTCTATCTAGGTTTAACTTAGGATCCTTAGCCTGATCTCTTATTCTAACCTAATTTTTGGGACTATTATGGGGCTTGGTTTTCCTTCTATTTTTTTCATGCATTTAGAGTTGAACTAGACTATCCTTAGTGAAGGACCTTTTTTTTTGGAAAGTATCTCTTTTTTCTTTCAACATGTCCTCAATTATGTAAGCAATAACTTCTAAGAAAGCAAATTCTCTAATCTTTAACACAGTTATCTGCATCCGAGTTTCATTGTGGAGGCCTTTTTTGAACATTTTATATCTTTCTTCCTCTATAGGGGACAAATCCTTTTGCATATTTTCTCAGTCGAGTAATGTCCTTTTCATACTTAGATATAGACCATCACTCTTATTTCAAATCTAGAAACTCTCACCTCTTTTTCTCAAGGTAGGCCTCTAAGATGTACTTTTTCTTAAATTCCTATAGAAAGAGATCCCATGTCATGTCTGCAATCATTTTACATTCTATCAATACCTTCCACTAATTAAATGCCTCTTCTTATAATAGAGAAGTGGCATATATCAAGTTTTCTTCTAGTGTACATTTTAACTAATATAGGATCCTAATAATCCTCTATAGCCAATACTCCACTCTGGTGGAATCATTAGCCTATGCTCTTGAAAAATCTAATGCCCCTATCTTCTTTACTCTTTCTAAATAAGTCTTCTATAGTTCCTATGATGGTGGAGGTTGTACTAGTGCTAATGGTGAAGGTAGAGCAACTGCAGCCGTAGCCTATATAAGAAAACCTATTATTTATTACAATAACATTAATTGTGCCTATAAAGGGGCTAGTTGTGCAACATCACTAGGCACTAGGGCCTCTAAATTGGCAATCTCATGAATTGTCATTGGTATATGACTCTTTATTTCTTTATGACCACCTGGTGGGGTGAACACACTTATCTTGGATTACTACAAAGGAAATAATTATCAGCCTCGAGCAGTATAGCCTTACATGATATATGATCCTAATCTTATGGCACTAATAAAACTTTATATGCCTAAGAATGCCTAAACCCACTCTGATACCACCTAATGTGACACCCCTTAACCATTCCATTACCAAATTGACTAAGATGGCATGTTATTACCTTATCTTCTTAATACGCTTCTTAAAATCATTTCTTACTTTAATTGTCTTATGGTTTCCCTCTTTATCAATTTATTATAGTATTCAATTTAATGAAATTCTAGCAGTACAAAAGCTCTTTGAAGTTAAAACCAAAAGTTTTGACTTGCAATAAAAATAGTTCTAATCATTAGGATCCTACTAATCCACTAACATTTCCAACCTATAATAAAAATTTTGTCTAGAGTCTATAACATTTCTAACCTTCACCCATCATCTTAGGATCCTAGTGATTGACTATAACTCACCAGTTTCACTCATAACATAAGCCATTATTGCCCACACATCACATGTAATTCACATATTCCAATTAACCTACATATATTAAATCTCAACTTAGGCAAGCATATGACTCATACACTTGTAAATTCATCATATGTAAACATATTAATGTTACTTATGTAGTCCATAGTTCTAATTTACATCATTTTAGTCAAACCCATCCTAACCTAAACATGAATGCCATTCTATATATACATTACATCCTATTAAAATATCAAAGGACTCATATAGATACCTATAGCAAAATGCTTAAGCTACTAAATTACTCCAGTAAGGCTGAGCCGCACGAACTATCTATAACTTACACATTAAGAAATTGATATGCTAAGCATATGATTAGTGGTGAATTTAATGAATATACATTACACATGCATGGGTATGCATTAAATAAACATATAATGCAAAACACACACTTTAAATCATAAAAGCAAATACCATATTCCATTTAATATGCATAAACCTTACTAAGGCACTAAGGCATTCATACATTTATTAATTAACATTTATAAATCATTATTACCATCTTCATATTATATGAAATATCACACTTAATAAACATAAATTCATTAATTAATAACCTTAGTGGAATTACCTGATTTAATTTGAATAACACATAACAGTCCAGTTACTTAAGCATTAGGCCCATATATGAAAGGTCATATCCTAACACCATATAATGGGATCAATAGATAGACGGGGCCTATACTTTAGACCTCGATGGCTACACCAATCACAACATAAATATTGTATGGGGTTCTCACCTAGAACCTTGACTGTCATACTGTGACTCCTCTTACCCTATGTGATTGCCATCCAATCATAAAATCCAACTGAGGAATACACATATAAACATGTTATCCAAACTTAACTAACTATTATACAAAAACCATGTGTTTAAAATGTTCTTTATAAATATTTATCCTATGAAAATATTGATAATAAAAAACTTTTCAAAAATATAATTATAATTCACTTTTGACAATCCTCGCGTGTTGAAAATCTAATAGCATAATGAATGTACCAAGACACTAGCCCAAAAATGAATAACAACCTGCATATCAAAACAATACTTTTATAAACATGTTAAATCATTCTATAACATATGTGATCTTTTCATCACTCCAACATCATGCATCAACGTAAACATCAATCTCAACCTCTAAAAGAGATGATACAATAAAAATAGTTTGTACAAATTTTAACATAGATTATAGATTATGAAATCCAAAAATTTACAATTATAAATAGTTTAATGCCATATTCCCTATAATACATCATATGAGTGCTCAAACCTATACATCACACAATTCTAGATACATAAAATAAAATTATATAAAAAGAAATAGCTTACTCTTAATATTCTTAAAGTCTAAAGGGTTGTGCTCAAACTATCTATTTATCTATACAGCATAAACAAATAATGCGCTAAGTAATAGCTTAGTGGTGTAATCGAAATAAACAATACATTTGTAACACCTAAGTGTCGAGGCTCTGTGAATAGTGCCACTAGGTCTGGGAAGTGTACTCGAGATGCCAAGTCACTTACATAAGAATCAAGGTAGCAACACTAGTCATGAAACTTCGAGGGGCTCTAAAATGATGAAAAAGGCAAATTTTAAAAATTTAAAGAACTAATAATTTATTTTGGACTGTAAGCTATTGATCTATGGGGTTAAATTGAATTGGGTTGGGAATGACCTGAGATGTGCCTAGACAAACCTAAAAATATCATACCTTAAAGCTAAAAAATTTCACTAAGTTTATTGGTGAAAGAATTTTTGAATTTTGAGATCGTTTGTAAATTCTCATAATTTTCGAGGTTGGCAAGTAAATCAAGGCAGTTTGAAAACTACCCTATCGATGGAATTTCGTAGCAAAAATTTATGAGCATGTATAGGGGATTAAGTGAGGAATTTTAAAACAAACGACATAATTTTTTGAGGTTCTTATGATTTTTAAAAATTTCCCAAAGTTTTTATAAAGACTACATCATTTCAGAATGGTTTGAGAGGTTGTGGGACCTATCCGAGCCAAGTTAGCTGGCTTAAAGGCTTTTACACATGTCAACACAAGGTGACAAGTTACAAAATCCACTCATAAAAGAAAATTTTCTTTTCTCCTTGCTATTAGAACTAACTCCTTCTCCAGCAAAATTCCCCATTTTTATCCTCTTCTCTAATCTTTTCCAGAAAACTATTTTCACCTAAATTCATCTTATATGTTAGGGACTTAAGGGAAAAAGAATCATGGCCAAAGGAGCTTTTAAGAATTAATTAAAATTCATCCAAGGGAGCAAGGTTAGACAGTTTTTCAGCAAAGGTAGCAAAGGTTCAAAGTGAGTGTTCTTGGGGTTTCCTTGGTTTTCTTGGGGAATTTTGGATGTAAATGAATGTTGATGGATGCCTAAGTTCTAATAGATTATGTGTGTATGATTTTTGAGGGAATTGGAAAGCAAATGGAATGAAGATTGGGGCTGATTTTTATGAGAAAATGGGGCTAGAATTCATGGTTTGGGGCCTTGAAGTTGTTAGGAAAATCATCTTCTTGTGACTAAGGTAAGTGAATTCAAGTATTCACTTCATGCCTCTAAATTTGCATGGCTAGAATTGGCTTTAAATATGGCTATTTTAGAGTTAAATTTGTTATGATGAGTAGCTTGGATGCAACTTTAGAGGACATTGCTTAATTGAATGTTGAATAAATGGTTTTAATAGATGTTAACTTGGAATAGTGTTAACTTGTTAGTGACCGAGAAGTTAGGGTGTACAAGGGCATGTGTGTGGACTATTGAGATGATTTTAAGTATGAATGTATGGTTAAAGTATTGAATTATGATGAATGACATATATATTAGGCCTGTGGCTTATAAAATAATAAGATGACATGTGATAGGGTTGCTTTGTGTATGTGTGAATGAAAATTAAGCTACGGCCGAGACATATAATGTGCATAAACAATTTTATATAGCATGAAAATAAGAATGTATGTATATTGAAGTACTTATGTATAGAATGAAAGTATGAATGTGTGTTTGACATTAAGGAAATGTATGACCAAAACTATTGGATAGCTATGACTCGAGTGCCAAACTTATGTAAATTGCATGAAAATTTTTGGCATTGTGTGAGAAATTATTATAAGTAATAAGTCTAATATAATAGACATGGTATTGCCTATCTTGTTTAGTTTAATCTAGGTAAATGAATGGGATTAACATAGGATGAAAGGAATGTAATGAATGTGGTTTGATGGATGAACAAGCATCTAAGATAATGACTTAAAAAGTGGCTTTAAATGAAATAAAAAAATTGAACAAAACAGAGGGCCTAGAAGTGTTGTTTAAATATAGCTAAATTATGCCCAAAAGGGCTATGACATTGTGGATACATAATATGGCATAAAGGCCTATGATTTGGCATTGTAAATGGCCTAGAGAATGAGTGGCTTTAGGCCTATGAAATGTATGGATTTTTGAGTGAAAACTGCACTAAAAAAGGCTAACAAATGGACATAGAAATGACTATCATAAAATGAAGAAATGACTTATAACTATCTAGAATTGACCATTACCGAAATCAATAGTTCACATAGATAGTAAATGGATGACAAATAATTATTAAATGTCAAATGAAACTAGGGATGTTGTGAATTAAATTTTGGTTATTGCAAGGCTCAAATATATTATTGAAAAATGGCCTAAAATGGCTTAATTATATCCATACCAGACTAGGCTAAAATTTAATTGTTTAATAAAAATAATATCTATCAATTTTTCACCCAAGAATGTTATAAGAAGTTAACCAGTAAAGAAATAAACATAAATTAAGGTTAATGGCCCATTAGTTAGACATCTATTAGATGGGTTAACCGGTTAACTTAAGGTTTTAGTACATGTTACACTGTTTGAATTTCAAGCAGGGCCTGTACAGTGATCAAGGTCCATTTTTTGGACCACTGTACTATTCTATTGGATAGACCACCTTATGACTTACACATTTGGTGATATTTATCAAATTATACTAGTGTAGCGACATAGGTCCTAGAGGGCCACTACACTAGTTTATTGGATAGACCAGTCTATTGGTAGACTAGATGGTGTATATAAATTTGGGCATGTGATTTGAGAGGTCTACAAATTGATCTCTATGATGTTTATCAGGCCAGTGCAGTGGTCGGGGCCCAAAATGTGGATCACTGCACTATTTTAGTTCCCTCTAAGTCTAATGTATTGAAGCATCATCTATCTAATTAGGCCTATTAATTTAATGAAATAAATAACATACAACATTGATAGTAGTAGATATTATTGAATTTCTCAGATTTTGGCATAATTAATAGAATAAATAATTAGTGAACATAATAAAAGGGTATTTTGGTAATTTTGCATGTATAACATTTATTGACCTAATAATTCTATTATTTGAATGTTATTATTGGAAATGGCCTAAATCCATAATTTATTTGGTTTTAACATGACTAAATAAATAATCAATTGTTATGTATAAGTGCAAGGGCATTTTTGGTCATTTGACGTAGATAATTTAACTATTGGCTTAGTAACTTGAATTAGACAACATTAATTTTGTGTAAGCATGAATAAATTAAGTCACATGATTTAAATGCATGAGTTCACCACTGAGTATATTATATACTTAGCGTACTTATTTTGGTGAGTAGGTAACTAGAATCGAGATACAGCCTCGTAGAGCAGCAACCAAATTTCAAAGGATTAGTTAGAAGGTTGTTATGTTATTAGTGTACAGTTTTTCACTCAATGTACTTAGGTTGGAAAATGGGAGCCCTATAAATAAGACTTGTAATAT
>CANXYI011660970.1:0-10443 GCA_948208565.1 Hura crepitans
ACAATAATTAATACCTATAGTAGACACGTGAGGCATGTCCGAAGACCACCCCTAGTATCCATAATAATGACTTGTAGTGCAGTGGTTCATCACATAACCTAGGCGGCTACACCTGCCATAACCAATTACTTGGCAGTGGGCCCTAAAAAGACTGACTACCTAGCAGCTGCTCTACCCCTAGTTAATCGGTCAACCCATCCAGTAGGTGTCTAACTGATAGGCAATTAATCATTTTAGACATAGGCCCTTTTACATTTTATTCCTAATTTACCTTTCTAAACCTAACTTATACAAATAATTACCATTTTGCCATTATCGCAAAAATTACTATTCATTTGGTCAATTTACACAACTGACACTATTCATTTGGTCAATTTGACTTTTTGTGCCTATCATTGCCTAATCATTTAAGTCCTATCTTTAACAACCTTTTACACCATTATTCTTATATCAAGTTTATGACATAACATATGCTAAATTTCAAAGTTACTATACACAATTTCCATACCAAACTAGTTACAATTTTTAGGTCACATAAAGTACACCTTTTAAGTCCTTTTCCTTACAACCTCTCCACTTTATGAGCACACAAATTACACATAAAATACATCAAATACCACACCACACATGTCATACCCTATACCATACCTATTCGGTCATAACACACACACACATCTACACATGAATTTTCTACCAAATAAATATGCCAGTGCTAATAATTTAGTGCCAATTTTATGAATATATGACCATTTTACCAAATTAACATACATACACACATAAAATCACAATTCCATAATAGTTTACATGCCTATAACTCAACACACACACATGACATAATAGATTTAAGTTATTCCACATACTTAGGGTGTGTATACACCCTTTTCCCCACCACTTTGAGCTTGGCTGGCTTGGTTTCTCTCACTTGAAATTCTAAACCCTAACATAACCATTCAAAACTAAGAAATATTCTAGAAAAATATCTAGAGCTCCAAATCAAAATCTAAAACCATATGTTTTCTTAGAATACCCTAAGCTACATATATCAAATATAAAATTTTGGGTTTCATGGCCTTTTACCTACTTTTTGCACTATTCATCAAAAAGTGAAGAATTCCTCCAATTTTAGTGCTTTTCTCCAACTTTTTGAGGGATTTAGCATCTAAATTGGGTAGAGAGTTTAATTATTTAGATTTCCATGAATTTTAATGGAGAATTATGAGAGTGAAAGTAAAGAAAATGGAGGAAATTTGAAAAGGGGGCAGATTTTTAGGTTGTGGGGTGGAAGAAATAGTTTGGTTCATAGGTTTAGTTATATTCAGGAGAAATATAGAACATGGGTAGGTTAGACTAGAAAAAATAGGAGTTAACCTTAGAAAATTCTAGCTCCTTCACCATCATACTCAATAGAATATTTGAGGTTTAGGATATGGTATTTTTGAGACCATCTGAGCACATTCTCAGTCTTAGGGCTATCTCAGCCCAAAATCTTTTTATCTTCGCAAATAGTAGTTTTATGGCCTAAAATGAATTATTAGTTATGCTAAAATTTTTAACTCATTCGTTTTCCCTATTTTTAGGCCTGTCAAAGTTTTATGACCGATATGCCAATTATCGGACTCAGAATGATGACCTGCACCACAGGGAACATCACTCGAGCCCATACAGCACTGTTCATAAGAATTTGACTGTCGGGCATTACAAAAAGTATGTCTCATCTATTATAAACAAGTAGTTTAATATGTCCATTTTATAGATTCATACATATAAAGGATAAATAAAATATATCTTCCTTTGCATTAAATTATATATTATTCTAATCCTTTAACAAATAAACTACATTAAGGTCACTGCACTAATTTAATTAAGTGGTTTGTATTATTTGTTAACCCCTTACGTTATGGTTAATGGAGACACAGCTTCTACTAATGTTATGCCCACCTTATATACTTTACTTATGCTATATTCCCTAAACACTCACAGGTATGTTTATGTATTAATCTCAGTTAATTATTTTCACTGGCTCACTTAGATTTCCTTTAATTATATTGCAGACATCATATTGATTCAGCTAGTTAATCAATTAAAAGGAATAATATTTAAGTTTAAACTTATGCCCCACTAAGTAGACTACACTTAAATACACTGGATCTAGAGGGAATAACTAGTGCAGTAGTCCCTATTTTTAACCTATATCACTGCACCGGTCGGAGTGCCATAATAGAGATCAGCCATAGCCTCTCTAGACACAAGTGTTGTGTAACATAATGGAGATTAGCCCATGGCCTCCCCAACCACAAATAATCATGTATAACTAGGTTACATGATGGAGATCTATCAGTAAACCTCTCTAGCCACCAAATAATCTCAAAGTCTGAGTGATATAATGGAGATTAGTCCATTGATCTCTCTAGCCAACAACAATTAATCTCAAAGACTGGGTGACATAATGGAGATCAGTAAGTAGAACTCTCTAGTCACTAGATAACTAGTAGCTGCTAAACCCTAAGTTAATTGGCCATTTAACTTAATTTCATGTACATTCCTTTACATATCATCTTTATATAATATTCTTAACTCAAAATTAGATAATTGTTAATTTTTATTCGACAGTCCATTCTTGACTTAGATAGTTACGAGCTAATAGTCTAAATTTTCCATTCAGTTTATTACTAATCACCATATAATAATATTTAGAAGTGGTTAATAGTCAGATACAAATTTATTTTAACAGTTGAAAATTGACCTGAACAGCTATAGGTCATATAATAGGTTTTGCGGTACAATTTTAAGTCTATTTTTATAAGTCTAATTTAAATTTAATTCATAAATATGTTTAGGGCTATTTATTTAATATTACAATTTCTTATGTATAAACTTTATCAGTAGTGTTTATTTAAATCTAGAATAGTCCTTTTCTTAGGAAACTTATAGGTCACATCTCGAGTACTTATTACTAACGTAGGCCCAAAGCTGTTAATGTCCCTATCATGATCATAAGCCTATAGCCATCCCATTCTAGGCATCTTTTATGCCTTATGCCATGTTAAAAATTTGCCCTCATAGGCTTAAACATCTCAATTTCGTATTGTTATAGGCCTAAAGCCAAACCTATTTATATTTATGAATAGTTAGAAAATTTTCACAAGGTCTTTAACTTTCCAATTAAGTTCCCTTGCTAATTTTGAAATTTTTTCATAGGGTTATTTGATCCCTTAACTCTAGTAAGTCCAAACTATATTTTAGCTCGATTTATTTTAGGGCACACATTTAAGTCACATTTTATGTCATTTCAACTTTATCTTAGTTTATGTTATGTCTCAATATAAGCAAATTTCAAGTTCATTCTTCAAGCTTATATTTATTCATTAGGACCACAATCCTCAAGTTCATTCTATGATAATTTAAACATTTACACTAAACTAAATTTACTAAGCAATTGAAGCCAAAGCATTTTTAATTTTTTTCTATGCTTCATCAATATATGTACCTTACATAAGGTTTATTAATTTTATATAGATATTATCAACATTTCATACTTAAAGTATTATGTCATTTCACTTCCATGCTAAAGCCATTTAGTTACTTTAATAAAATATAATTTCTATCACTATAAATTCATTATTCTCATGAGTAAATTATTCATACCATTCATAATGTGTAATTAAACTCTTTTTAATGGCATTACTCCTATGTCCTAATGCTAATATACAATACATGGATTTTCATAAACATATATGTCAACTTTTTGCCCCCCTTTAGGTTACGAAACATTAACCTATTTTTTTTCTTTCCATAACTCACCCTTTTTACATGTTATTTATTATTTATTGAATGTATAGTTACGCACACACACCTAAATTTAAGCTGTTAGTATGTTACACCTGATGCACCTATATAATTTCATAACACTATCATCTAGCTACCTCTCCCATGCCATAACAAAGTGCCATTACACTTCACGTGACTTTCACCTTCCAAATACACTATGGAACCCCAATAAATCTTTCAACTACCACTCCAAAAGAGGTGTCTTTATCCTCATACACAAGCAGCTCTATTGTTAATTCAATTCATGTACATTCACCATATAAAATGCACCCACCTCAAATAGTTCATGCATTGTCTTCAACCTAAACTGGTGAAAGTCACAAACATTTTTCCCCTCTTTCTCACACACGCCAGCACTAAGGTATATCACCGAACATATATGTACTTATCTCATACCCCTACCCTTCAATGTTACACAAGGGGACCTAAGGAAAATAGCCATGATATATTATTATTACTATTTTTTCCCTTGACATGAAACATAACAATTTAGATTTCCTTCATGGCTTCCTAGCTTGGCAAAATTCCAACACACTACTACACTCTATCTCCCACGCCACCTTTATAATGCACACTACATTGATTTTGTGAGCACGTATCCATACTCTCTCATACAACTCATACCATTAGCCCTTTACACCTAATTATTTCAAGCTCAAATGCTAACACATAAATGCAAATAGCCTCACCCATGCTAAAATGAATAGCCTACTATAATTCAATCCAATCCCACACAAGTAACCATATTTAGAGCTTTAAGCAAATTTACCTCATACCTATCCCAATTACACTAAGAATTTGATTTTAAAATACATAAAGAGGAGGGTAAGGCATACCATGAATTAATTAAATTCACTTACCTTAGCTCAAATGGGAGAACAATCCTCACACCTCAAGCCTTGATAAAACTCACAAAAATCTGCCTTAAATGCTCCTCAATGGCTCACTTTTAGTTATGCCAAAGCCACTTGAAAATTCCTCCAAAAATCACTCACACACTAATGAAAATTTATTCACATAGGCTTACTTAGAACCCTTAAATCCCTTAGGAAAAATTTTGAAAGAGCCTAGAAAACTTACCACTGAAAATTTTCTTCCAAATTTGTCCACGGATGCATACTTTGCTTACTTTGATTTTTCTTAATTCCTTGGTGCTCCTTCTTCCTCTAAACCTTTCACAATTCAATTCCCAATAGATTGAAGTCATTTTTAATGATGATTTGCAACTGAGAAAACTTGAAAAAAAATGGCTGGAATGGGTTCCTAAATAAAAGTTGGTGTCTACAACTTGTAAAAAAGAAAAGAGATGATTTCCACTTGTTTTAGTGGAATTTGCCAACTGTCACTCCCATTTTGACATATGTATTTATTGCATACTTTTCTAGGTGGCACGGGTGGGTCCTGCAGCCCCTCAAGCTTCCCATAAAAGTTTTGTTTTGGTAATATTGTTGCTAACTTCGAGGAATTTTTAAAAATCACACAGTCATCAAAAAATTATGTCGTTCATTTTAAAATTCCTTATTTAATCCCAATTGCACACTCATGAATTTTTGTGGCCCAATTCCTCTGATAAGATAGTTTTTAGATTGCCTTAATTTTCGTGCCATTCTCGCAAATCGCTAAAATTTACAAACGACCTCCAATTCCAAAAATTCCTTTACCATTGGTCTCAGTGCAATTTTTAAGCTTCAGGGTCCACTATTTTTGGGTTTGTCTAGCCACATCTCAAGTCTGTCCTGAGTCAAAAAAATTTATTGGCTCGATAGGTAACTTACAGCACGAAATGAATTGTTGATTCTGCTAATTTTTTTTATTTTGCCTCTTTCATCATTTTAGAACCCTTTGAAGTTTTATAACTAGTGCCATTGCCTTAGTCCACATGCAAGTGACTTGGCACCCCAGGTGCACTTCTCGGACCCTGTGGCATTATTCTCAGAGGGCATTAGAAATCTTCCCTTTTTAGAAAATTTCATCCTCAAAATTGCTTGGTTCATTTTTGGACACCACATCAAGCTTCTATTTACTTTTCTAGCTTTACGTAATCCTTATGTCTTTGTAGTGTCTCGAAGTTTACTGGTTCGAAAGCAATCACTGTGCCATAAATTAGTATGATTATAACCATCTGGCAATATATCTCCTGCTTTAAGTCATAAACAAACTGCCCTAGAGTTTTCATTCTACTTTTCCTTATATGTGCATGTTACTCTTGCAGCAAAATATTGTTAACCCTAGTTATGCATGATATAACATGCCATTTATTCATCTTGTGCGTGCTAATATTAATCCTTCTCGTATCTATCTCTTATTACGTATAAAATATGACAGTTTAGAAAGAATCTGATACCCTAACTTACTTGTTAATAAATCTGATGTTCAGTCACATATATATATATACACTGTGATCACTTGTCTTATATCTAACACCAATATTGTCACTTCAAGTCTAAAAATTTCCTTACATGACTTGGATGCCTAGTATCATAAATTACTGATGTCTCTTTTACAGTCACTACCTTAGGCCCTTTTTACCAAGTGCTCATAACCCATTATCATATATTGGGCACTCATCACTGCTAGTTGAATTTTTTTGCAACCATCCCCTTTTAATGGTAAAATGGTACACGTATTATTTTCCACTATATTTTATTATTTTAGATTTATTTACTCATTCTTTTTCCCTTTCTCTTAGTATTCACTTCCTTATTTATTTATGGTTTGATATTTGACTCTTGCCAAGTCCCTTCATAACTAGGCTACCAGTATGCCATGTGCAATCATTGTAATGCAGATGCTAAAATGAAGGAATATTATGCCAATATACAGTCCATGTCAAAATTCAATGCTCAGGCCCGATAATGAATGTAACCGAAGAACAAAAAATGGCCTTTACCTGTAGGGATCTTGGTAGTAATCAAATTAATTGCACTCATTTATTTATTTATATATTTTTCCTTGTGTATCTATATTGAGTTTTACTCATTTGCCTCTCTATTAGTACATTCATTTGTACTAATCTAATTAAATATTTTAAGTGTCTCTTATTCACTTCCTAACTATATAGTAGGAATGCCCTCCAATATTCTTTATGGTGTATATATGCAGACCTAGGCTTAGTGATTCCTAATAAGGCTAGTAATTCAGCTATATACAACTCACTACTGGCAAGGTACATGTACTTCTTGTGTATAGCCACCTTGGAATTACTATTATTCTTAATTTCACAAAGTTAGCTTTGCATATTTAGGTTTCAAGTTCTTATGATAGATTAATTTTATACAACTATTGAGATATATACCATCTCCATTCTATTTTTTTTTCCAATTTGACACATCTGTTAAGCATGACATGCCCATAATAACTTTTGAAGTATCTTTTCCTTATTGGATTTGACCAACTCATTGCCCAACTGAATTCCAATTCTACCTCAGATCTAATTAAGTGGCTATTGTTAAATGAATTTCTCCTTAGCCTATTCCCACACTTCATCTAGTAATGCCACTGTAACATAGACAGTCAGTTGGGATAGATCTATGTTTTTTATGCCCAATTTATATCTAGACCTCCCTATGCTTCTCTTGATATTGAGGCCTAAACTAGGCAAACACAATATATTTTTCCTTTTCTATAAGGAGGAATTATCAATTGTCTGCACTTACTTTCTTAAGGCATAAACATCTATCCCAACTCTATTGCCTGTCTTAACAATTCCTTTGACTTATACTGATAGTACCAGTAATATTAGACTAAATTATTATAGCTAGATTGAGTGGGTAATTAGCATATAGCAACATCCGACTTTTTAGTCCTTTGATTAGCAGTAGGGTATGATTTATTATTCACTTCCCGTATTCTAGTTGGGTTTACCAATTTAGTATAATTATCATGAATAAATTATTCACTTATTAGCCTTATTATAGTGTAGCAATTCAATAAGAGTCAATCCTAGAAAGAGGCACTCCTGTAATATTCCTAGGAACAAGTAACCTATGCTCTAATACCACAAAATGTAACACCCTTATCGGACCCCTGAAGACTTTTGATAACAGGTGTACTTCCAATCTTGACACCCATCCTATTGATCCTTCCTATATCAACATCCCACAGGCCTCAAGCCCCACATATAGTTTAATATAAAATTAAAGACAACTGGTCACACAAGTACTCATTCCTTGATGCAAAGACTGTTCGTACAAATTTATAATTTAAATAGGTTACAAACCACAATAGCTTCTAAACAACCTGGACACATAACCTATAGTTATTACATGAGTGCCATTACATAAATTAAATCAAGTAAAATCATCTCTCTTACTAATTTTGCTACTACACTGCACCTATCTCGAGGCTGTCCTAGTGTTCCTATTTACTTATGTACCAAAACATTAGTATGCTGAGTATGAAACTCAATTGTGAATTTAATTAATTAAAAGTATGTCTCACTTGGTACACACAAGTCATTTAATATTTCCATTTTATAGATTCATACATATAAAGGTCAAATAAAATATATCTTCCTTTGCATTAAATTTATACTATTATAATCCTTTAACAAATTAACTACATTTAGGTCACTGCACTAATTTAATTAACTGGTTTGTATTGCTAGTTAACCCTTTACATTAAAGTTAATGGAGACACAACTTCTACTAACATTATGCCCACCTTATAAACTTTGCTTGTGCTGTATTCCGCAAACACTCACAGGTATGTTTGTGTATTAATCTCAATTAATTATTTTCATTGGCGCACTCAAATTTCCTTTGCCTATATTATAGACATCATATTCATTCAGCTAGTTAAATCAATTAAAAGGAATAATACTTAAATTTAGACTTAGGCCCCACTAGGTAGACTAGACTTCAATACATTGGATCTAGATGGAATAACTAGTGTACTGGTCCCTATTTTGGACCTATGCCACTACAACAGCCTAAATGCCAAAATGGAGATCAATCGTAGCCTCTCCAGACACAAGTATTGTTTGACATAATGGAGATCAACCTATGGGCCTCCCTAGCCACAAATAATCATGTATAACTCGGTGACATGATAGAGATAAGTTAGTAGACCTCTCTAGCCACCAAATAATCTCAAAGTCTAGGTGACATAACGGAGATCAGTTCGTAGGCCTCTCTAGCCACCAATAATTAATCTCGAAGACCAGGTGACATAATGGAGATTAGTCCGTAAAACTCTCTAGCCACCAGATAACTAGTAGCTGTGAAACCCTAAGTTGACTGGTTAACGCATCTAGTGGGTATCTACTAATGGACTATTTAACTTAATTTTTTGTCCATTCATTTACTTATCATCTTTATATAATATTCTTAAATCAAAAATAGACAGTTGTTAATTTTTATTCGATAGTCCATTCATAGCCTAGACAATTATGAGCCAATTATCTGAATTTTCCAATTTAGTTTATTACTAATCACCATATAATAATATTTAGAAGAGGTTAATAGTTAGATAAGGATTTATTGTAACAGTTGAAATTTGACCTGAATAGCTACAGGTCATATATTAAGTCTTGCCGAACAATTTTAAGTCTATTTTTATAAGTCTAATTTAAATTTAATTCATAAATATGTTTGGGGCTATTTATTTAATATTACAATTTCTTATTTATCAACTTTATTAGCAGTGCTTATTTAAGTCTAGAATAGTCCTTTTTTTAGGACAGTTATAGGTCACATCTCGAGTACTTATTACTAAAATAGGCCCGTAGTTGTTAATGTCCCTATCATGCTCATAAGCTTATAGCCATCCCATTCTAGGCATCTTTTATGCCTTATGCCATGTTAAAAATTTGCCCCATAGGCTTAAACATCTCAATTTCGTATTGTCACAGGCCCAAAGCCAAACCTATTTATATTTTCGAATAGTCAGAAAAATTTCACAAGGGCTTTAGCTTTCCAATTAAGTTTCCTTGCCAATTTTGAATTTTTATCATAGGGTTATGTGATCCCTTAACTCCAGTAAACCAAAATATATTTTAGCTCGATTTATTTTAGGGCACACATTCAGGTCACATTTTATGTCATTCCAACTTTATCTTAATTTATGTTGCGTCTCAATATAAGATAATTTCAACTTCATTCTTCAAGCTTATATTTATTCATTAGAACCACAATACTTAAGTTCATTCCATGATAATTTAAATGTTTATACTAAACTAAATTTACTAAGCAATTTAAGCCAAAGCATTTTTATTTTTTTTTCTATGCTTCATCGATATATATAAATTACATAAGGTTTATTAATTTTATACATATATTATCAACATTTCATACTTAAAGTATTATGTCATTTCACTTTCATGCTTAAGCCACTTAGTTACTTTAATAAAATATTATTTCTGTCACTTTAACTTCATTATTCTCATGAGTAATGTAATGCCCCTATCACCCCCTTGCAGATATTGTCCGCTTTGGGCCACTGCCCTTCACGGTTTTGTTCTAGGGCAAAGGGAAAGACTTCCCAAGTGGTCACCCATCTTGGTACTGCTCTGGTCCAAACACGTTTAACTCCGGAGTTCCTACGAAATCCGAACCACCCCTTTACCCAAAACGCGTCTACAAGGGAATGCGTCTTTACCATCTTCCCTCCATTCCG
>CANXYI011660973.1:0-10259 GCA_948208565.1 Hura crepitans
TGGTGGCCTAAATTGTGCATGGTGTGTGTGTGTGTGAAGTGAGGGTTATTTGGTGTGTAGTATTGATAGGCATGAAGTGATTAAATGCTAGGAAAAATGACTAAAACTATGTTATGTTAGGTGTCCAATTTGGGATCTAATGAACTTTGATTAAATGGCTAAAAGTGTAAGTGAATTAATGTACTTTATAATAGGCATGTGAGGTGAGAATAACTAGGAGAAATAGCCACAAGAATGAACCTTGAATAAGTTGAGGAATGTGATGCATAAGTGAGAAAATGACCAAATGAATAGCAACATTTGCGACAATGGCAAAATGGTAATTATTTGTGTAAGTTAAGTCTAGAAAGATAAATTAAGGATAAAATGTTAAGGGTTTACGTCTAAAATGATTAATGGCCCATCAGTTAGACGCTCGCTGAATGGGTTGACTAGCCAACTAAGGATAGAGTTGCTGCTAGGCAGTCGGTCCCTATAGGGGCCACTGCTAGGTATTAGTTGTGGCCGATGTAGCCGCCAAGGTTCTATCATGAACCATTGCACTACAGGTTATTATTATGGATACTGAGGGTGGTCCACAGACATGCCTCCAGTATCCACCATAGGTAATGATTGCATGATGTGTAGATGTTGGGATTAGTCCACAGGCTGGTCCTTATTACCTGCTATAGGTCTTGGAATATTGGTAAGGTAGGTGCAGCTACCTAGGCCCTAAAAGTAGGCCACTGCATAGGATATATCCTGCTCTTTGGTGTCTTAAAGTGTGGTCTGTCTGGTGTGGGCCTATGATATAATAAATTGGACTAAATTAGCTGATACATCATCTAAATAACCGATAAGTGAACTAAGGTAATTACATGAATGAACTTGCAGTAAGTTAGGATTTCTGGTTATGTGTGTTGCATAACATGTTACATGTCTGCATGAGTGACATAGTATAATTGATTTATTCCACTACTGAGTTTTATACTCAGCACGTTAGTGTTTCCATGGGCAGGCTATAGACAGAGAGCGGATCAGCATCATACACCATCTTTAGTGTAGCTACCAAAGAGTCTTAGTATTTTTGCTTTTCTTTTTGAGTACTGTGTATAGAACTGCACTTATGTATATAGATAGTATGAGTTATGGGACACTTATATGAATGGATGTATTTAACTGAGGGTACGTACAACTAGGTATAGAAACTGAATGTCTATTTTTGCATGTCTGTGTACTGATGGGTCCTCAACCTTGTGTTTTGATAAATGAATGTATATGGGGGTGAAAATGATTGTGACCGAGAGGACCAGAGAGTCTAGAAGGGAAGGACTGGTTGAATGTTATGATTAGAAGTGATTTCTTTGTAGGCTAATGTAGGGTTGGGTAATAGGACAGTCGTTATGCTGCCCGATTTTTTATAGTTGTCTGATAACAACTAGTAGGGGTTATAATGACTTCAAATAGACAGTAATAAGAAAAAAATGTTTAGATTTAGCTTAAGGGCATGTATGGTCAAATAAGGTCAAAAGTAGTAAAAGTTAAATGAAAGACCCTAGGGAAATCCTAGGATGGGTGACCTCAGTGGGAAGTAGCACAACTTGCCTATTTCAAGTAGAAATGGATAGGGGGTGTTACATATCTAATTTTAGGTTACTATTCACCCATGCATAACCTATCCAAATCCTCCCAATTTCATTGAATTGAGCCCTTAAATTTGATGTTTAGACCATGTAAAAGCTGAATCATGTCATAAAGGGTTGATTTGGTGTGAGATTTGGTGGAAATTTGGAGAAAAAAAAGCTTGGGAAGCCCTAAAATGGCTTCTTTGCCTTTCACATTAAATAGAAGAAAAGAAGAAGAGAAATATTGTTGGAATTGGATTTTTATACTAGCAATCAATGGTTAGGATTAAATTTAAAAAGAGATATAAGGGTCTATATTAAAGCTTGAGAAAAAATCCTTTATTTTTTTTGCTTTAATCTTCTTTTTATTCTTATTCATCTATTCTTCCTTTCCACTATCAATTTACATATATTATTATTCCAAATAATCATACACATTATTCCTTAGAAGCCTTGAAAAATCTGTGCTTAAAAATCGAGAAAATCTGATTAAAATTGCTACTTTTATCTTTACCCGATGTTTAGAATTTCCAAATTAAAATGTTAACTCGTTAGTGGGTTAATATGCAAAATAGTCTAATGATAGACTTTTACACATTAACTTGCCAGTGGGGTAATATGCAAAATAATAAGTTTAGACTTCCACACTTTAACCCATTGACCTCCATTTTATAGCATTGGTGTTTCTTGTCATAACCACCTTTAAATAAATAATTC
This sequence comes from Hura crepitans, assembly GCA_948208565.1. Classification (NCBI taxonomy): domain Eukaryota; kingdom Viridiplantae; phylum Streptophyta; class Magnoliopsida; order Malpighiales; family Euphorbiaceae; genus Hura; species Hura crepitans. The sequence continues at coordinate 2,322 of CANXYI011660973.1, forward strand.
CATCTATGTTCACGTGTATATATATATATATATATATATATATATATATATATATATATATATCACTTTAACCATATTCCTTACCATAAATTTTGCCTTTAAACCACTTTAGAGACTTTATTTTGTGTAACACCCTTTGCCTAATTCATAAGAAATCGGGCAAAGGACGTTACTTCATAAAGATCACCCATCCTAGGATTTCCCTAGGCAACTTTCATTTAACTTCTACCAACATTTAAATTATTCAGTATTAAAAATTCATTTAGCAACTCCAATGAACCATTTCATTTGCATACAGTATATTACATTCATCTACTATGCCATTCAACAAATTCTTAGTCTATGTTACTATCTACAGCTATAGTCCCCATTTCTATTTACTAATTAATAATATTTCCACTATATGTATATAGTTCTACCCATAAAACCCACAGTCACAAGCATGAGTACCTTTAATACTACTTGTATAATAATTTGAAAATAAAATCTTACTTGGATAGCCTTCGACTACATTGTAGATGACTTTACGCTATTGGTCAAGCATATTACCTACGCATCAGACAATTGATATGCTGAGTATACACTCAGTGGTGAATTTAGTGAAATATGCATTTTATCATAAATTCATTAATTCGCACACAAGCACTCAGTAATAATTTAATTACTTGTTATCTTAATATTTGTAGGCTATTTTCATATTTTAGATCTCTTTTCTCTATATTACTTTCTAGTACTTTTTTTATGATTAGCTACCATAAAAATTATTAATAAATATGTTGAGAGTATTAATGAATTCCTTCTAATATACCTTATTAACTATTAATTTATGTTTTTGACATTCTTTTTTTTTTATTTGTTGGCCTTTTTTATTTGAAACTCTACTTATTATCTATCTTCTATTATTTTTCCTCAGCCTATCTGTTACTTTGTTTAGGTAGTTTAGTAATTTGTTTGCATTATCATTTAGCCAGCTTACACTATCCTCCTCTTTATTGTTCCAACACTTAGTTTATTTAATGCCTTACTTTGCTTATATAGTCCATTTAAGGTTTACTTATAATGATCTCACTCTTTTTATAACCCTTTCATTTGTATGCTCCTATTGCCTGTCTTAATTACATAAGTCATTACATCCTCTAAGATTTATCATAAAATTAACTGTGTCCATTGAGTACCTTTTAATAGCTTATTTTCATTTCTACTGATTTTACTCATAGGTTATTCCAATCATTATAATTTAAAATGTTAGTATTTTCATTGTACGCCATTAACTTTGTTTAGGCTTTTTAGTCCTTTTATTTATAACCCTAAAGTTTAGGGAAACCCCCAATCACTCGATATCAAGAATTATATTGTGCAGTGGCCCTCATTTTAGGCTCCGATAGCTACACCTACCTTGTCTGAGAACTTAACAAATCATTTTCAAATCATCTGGTACAGTGCCTCATATTCTAGAACTCAGCATTTGTACACACCCTCTATCTGATAGCAGGGATCATTTCCTAGGAAACTCCTAATATCAGAATTGTAGATAGCAGGGATCAGTCCATGGACCTCCCAAAATCTACAATAGGGGATAACATGGATTAGCTTTGTGGGACCTCTCAATATCCCAATACATATCACATCATCAGCATCATATGTCTGGTGGATAGTAGGGATCAACCCCATAGGACCTCACAATATCCATAATCATTAAGTGGGTAGCAGGGATTAGTCCATAGACCTCCCAATATCCAGAGCCTGTAAGCTCAAATAAATGCTCAGCTGCTGCACCCGCCATTAATAGGCTAAAATCTATTCAAACCTAGCCTTTAGCAGCCACTAATCCCTCGTTGATCAGTCAACCTATTTAGTGTATTTCCAGCCATTGGGCCAATATCTCTTTGTCTCATCTTTACAGCCATTCCTCTTTCTTCTTCATTATCTGAATATTCTTAGTGAAAACATCATCTTCATATTGTTACCTCATCATTTCATAATTTAACAATTACTCAGTGTTTTACCCAATTTAACTAGTTTCCCTTATCCAAATCTCATATTTCATTCTTTTCATTAATATCCTTAATTCCTCTTTTAATTCATTTTCTTAATTTTATTTTTGTTCCTTCCTTGTGTATAAGTGTACATATATTTCTTTACTATTATTTGCCTCAAAGTTTATCATATTCTCATTCCCAGCTATAAATTTCTCCTTTTATAATATGACAATTTCTCCTTTCTCTGTCTAATATTTAAATCTTTTCCTTAAGGTTTTGGTTTACTTTATTTGTCACTACACTCCATTATGTCTCAATATATTACTTTTATCACCCTCATAATAATTATATCATTTAAATAGTTTTCTTGCATGGTCATTTACACTTTAACTGTTATACATAAATTATACAATTATTCACTTGTCTATTCATTCCATTTTATTTGTTCATAGGCCAAACATTAGCAATGTATTTATCATATCTCATAAATTCCATACTTCAGTATTCTTAAAATCAAATCTTTTATTCATACATTTATTTGTAATTCAAACCAACTTATTATTTATATTAAATCATCAGTCATATAATTAAATTATTTCCATGTCACTAGGACACAGTTATAGGCCAATTTCATCTGGTCATTCCTATGGGACAGTTAAAGGTCATATTTATTTTACTAGACAGTTATGGGTCTTTTATGTAAATGTTACTATTCATTTGGTCATTTCTTTTACTATTCATTTTGTCATTTCTCATTTTTTTCTTTACCTCTTACCACAATACTTATGCTATTCTATATCATCAAACATTATTACCATTCATCATTTTTAACATTAACTTTCAAGTAGCACATACCTTTTAAATTTCTTAAACTTGTACTTAACGTTATACATTATATTTAGTTCGTACCATATCTTTACATACCAAACTCACACCCCATTTCACCTTGTATTATGCCTTATCATATTTTAGTCCATAGCCATGCACATATCTCTACATTCCATCTCACGTTCATGTTATACATCACATTACTATCCTAATATCCCATGTACACATGCCATGCACACATGCACATGTTGTGACGTACATGTCATGCATTTGGCCATCTTTACATCACATGCTTGCACATATTTTGCACATGCAAAACATAATTAAATCATATTTTCTACTCCAATTTCACATCTTAGCATGCATAATACTTCAAGATCATTATGCACACATACACCAATACAACTTTCATACACACACACATGCCTTAAATTCCAAGTTTCTTTAAAATACAATACAAGTTTCAACTAAGTTCACTTACACTGGGTTCTAAGTCATGTTGTAGCCATTCCAAAACCATCAATTTCCTCTTCCTCCATCATTCTCCACCATTTTCCTACTTGCCATATTAGGATTTCACCTTTAAAAATTCCTACAAAATTCTTCATAACTCCAAACTGAAATCTCACTTCATACATGACATCTACACTTCAAATACTCTCCAAGAAAAATAATAAACCTTAGAAAAAATCACTTACCCACTAAAATTCACTATTCACTCCATCTTTATAACTTTAATTTTTGGCAACCATTCTGAGTTTTTTCACTTGAAACGTGTTTAGGGGATCTTGGAGGCTAGTATTCATATAATTTTCTTGAGTTTTTATTGTGTATAGAGAGAGAAAATGGAGCTAAAAGGGGGAAGACTTTCCTTAGTGGTGGCATCAGCTTTAAGAGAATTTAGGTGGAAGATGATTTCCTTCCATCCTACACACACATACATACATGTGCACCCTTATATATTAGTAAGGTGTATGGCCCTGATCACGGCACTTGTCGATCGGATGGCCTTAAATAATCCTATTTTCTTTTAAACTTTGAAAATTCAAAATAATTTCTTTAGGCCTCTGAAAATCTTAATTCTAGTGCCAATAAGTCTTAATAATGCCCATTATAGCCTTGTAAAATTTCAAGCCAAAATTCCTTTGAAAACTAAGGTTACTATTCACTTGTGTAATTTAAAAATTCTGAATAATTACCAAATGACCTCAGAATATTAAAATTCCTTTGCCAATAGACTCAATGGAATTTTTAAGCTTTAGGGTCTGCTATTTTTAGGTCCATCTAGGCACTTCCAAATGCTGTCCCGGCATAACCTTAACTGAAGTCACTATTCAATAATTCTCAGCCTGAAATGATTTATTAGTTCTGCTAAATTTTTAGTTCACTAGTTTTCATCATTTTTTAGTCGATCAAAGTTGTTTGACCAATGCCCCCTTCTTGCTACTATGTGGTCCCTTAGTGTCCTAAAAGGCACCATATAAAGCTCGAACATACTATTCATAGAATGATGATTTTTTGAGCGTTACATTTTGAATCCATGCTTCACGCAAAAATATTTCAATAACTACCCTTAACCTGATTATGGGTTAACTTATAAAAATAGAGAAGATAGACTTTTACACATTAACCTCTTAATATGCCAAATAGTGAAGTCAGACTTTCAACATTAACTCGCCAATAGGTTAATGTTATGTATTAGGGAACTTCATGAAAAATTCCAGATTATGCTTTAACTTGTCTGTAGGTTAATATACAAAAACATAAGGTTATGCTCCCATTATATAGCATTAATATGACCCAAATCTTAGGTAACATTATTCACATTTTAGAAAGTACTATTCATAATATTGGGATTTTCAAGCATTCCATTCATATGGGCTTAATTCTTAATTCTATGAATTTAACTTACATTTAATCATATTAACTTCATTACAATACTTGTTACACCCCTTACATGATCCGATCATCAGACTTGAATGAAGAGTGACTCACACATCGATATCCAAACTGATAGAAAACATTATACTTGAAAACCATATTTTAAAACTCAAATTAAAACATTATGAAACTCATTAAAATATGAATTATCAAAATTTTTTTTAGTGCTTATAGTATTAAGGTCCTCGTGTTGAAAATTTAGTAGCATAATGACCGTTTAGGGATACTATCCCAAATAGTAACATGTAAGAAAACACACTATTATAATATCCAAACAATTTAACCCAACTTCATGATCCTTTTGATCTGTGACACTGTTTACCCAGTCCGGACGCTGATCGGTCACCAAGCTCTACTAAGGTGTGTACATATTGAGATATCCAAACTCACTTATTCATTTGACTATTATAAAACATTCTTTATCAAAATCGTTGTGTGTGAAAATACAAGTTTTCAAAACTTTTTCAAATAGTGTTACACATTCAAAATTAGGAATCCTCGTGCCAAAATTATGGTTATATTGGGCACTATCCCAAATTTTGGATAGTAACCTGCATAATAAAAATACACTTCTATAATCAATTCACACACTTCCATAACTTCATGTTATTCAGTGATCACTCTAACAAGACACAACAAAATCACAAGATATCTCAACCTTTGAAAGAGATATCATACATCACAGCACATAATTAAATAATTTTTAAAGGTTGATACATTTTGAAATCTAAAAAGAAACATTACGTTATAATTTAGAGCCATTCCCTTTTCCATTATATATTTGAGTGCTACTTATACATCACAAACTAAATTACATTTATAGTCTTTACTAAAAGAATAGCCTTTTTTTTTATAAGTCTTGATGTCCTGAGGCTTTAAGTATCAAAAAGTCTTATTACCTATGCATAATAAACAAATGATGTGCTAAGCGAATGCTTAGTGGTGTAATCAAAATAACATGTGCTAAATAGCATTATTAACATACCATATACTTATGTAATCTATTTCTATATATAACATAATTCACATTTTTCATAATGCTCAACCATAACAATGATACACCATATTCATAACCAAAAGACATGCATCATGCATATTGGCATCCATATCACCCATATAGGGCTAACAATCATTTAAAATCAACCAATCATCAATTTGAGCTATTTTCATTTCATACATGAACTTAACTATTGTACTAGCTTTCATGACATACATTATAGGTTGATTTAGTTGTTTGCCTTATTAATCCAAGCCGATTTTAGATAACTTCAAACCTATGGATAATGGGATTAAGAAGTGTGCAGTGGCCCACATTTTAAACCTTATAGGTACTGCACCAACTTAATGTATAGTGGACCTATTTAACCTTCCTATACTACGCCCGTATAAGAATACATGCAGTGGTTCTATTGGAACTCCCTATGGCTACACCTATATAGATTTGAAGATCTTAATATAAATTCATATGTAAGACTAAAAGTGAACCTTGGATCACAATCTATGTACAGAAGTTCCTTAATAGTTGCTATATCCCCTAGCTGACCGGTCAACCTATCCAGTTCTAGGTTGTTAGATCTCATGGGCTAAAACCAGTATGCTTTAGTTTCACCTTATTAAATAAGCTTAATTAGCTTTTAATCTACTTATTTTAGCCATTAATTGATTGAAACCAGTTTATTTCATTTAAAAAATCATTTTAGCAATTGTAAGCCTTTTTATGTACATTTATGCCATATTTGTGCCATATGCACATTAAAGCACTATTTCTATTTCATTAATGGTTTCCAAACATATATTATTCATATACACCTTTATTTGAGGTCATAAGTTCATTCAAGATACTTTATGCCCCAATATTCATCAAATTACTCATTATATGGGATAACTTGTGTTTAAAATAACTTTTAAGCTCATCTCAGGTTTTGGACATATTTGAGTCCTAAACTTCATTTTTTTCATTATGATAATCATGTTTATAATAATACAATGAATGAAACTTGTATACACTTAAATTCTCACAAGTTATAAGCTATCATGCATATGCACTCTTATAGGGCCATTCGGCCATACATGCTCACACAGGTATAAGTCATATTCATCGTCATTCAAGCTACATAGCCATAGTTCATAACTTATACATACATATTTAAAGCTTAAGGCACCAAAACTTAGAAGCCTTTATGCCGATTTAGGAAATTTGACCATAGAGCCATATTTAGCCTTTTATTATTTAGTTTCAATCTAACTTGCTTCTTAAGTATGTGCTTTATGACCATTGTTCATCTTTAATACAAATTACTTATTTTTCATGCTCCATTTTTATATATACATATTTACATGTATGGTATTTCATTATTATGCATTATTTGCAATTATACCTATACTCATCTTATAAGTCACCAATTAACCTCATTTATTGCCTATTAAAATTCAATAAGTATACACTCCCATTTTAGCTCTTTAACCATTCGGCCAAAACGCATAAAATGCCTACAATTAACACCATCATGTAAGCATAATTGTTAGGCATGAAAACATAAAAAACACTTACATATGCACATATATAGTCATTTTTCTATATTATGTCCATTTAAACCAATTAAGCACATTTTGAGCATTTATCATTTCTAGTGTATTCTCTTGCTACCATTTACTCATAAATATGTCAAATAAATGAATTAACTCCAATTTAGGCTTATTTAATCTTAATTACTAAATTAAGCTATTTAAGCCTCATTATGCTCTATTTTAAACATATTATGTCACAACATGCACATTATACATATTTACTTGATCAAAATAAATTCTCATAATTTCTAATAGTTTGACATACATATTATAAGTCATAAAACCCATTAAATGCATCAAATTTATGGCATTACATAATATGAGCATTCATTACATAATATACATAATATGGACATTTAATGTTTCTAATTGAAATTGCATATTCTATTTTGATTACACATATCGAGTTGTTGAGAAAGAACCCTAAGGCTTATCTATGCCTTCATTTTTCCTTTATCATGGTTCTATTAGGAAACCCCAAATATCAATAAAAAATACTTTGAAAATACATAATAAATCAATTATTGCTTCAGAAATAAATCTAAAATCATAGAACATCTCTTGGGCACCCTTAGGACTTAAAAAATAATAGAAGTTAGAAAATCTTACCTGAACCAAAGTG
>CANXYI011661102.1:0-22901 GCA_948208565.1 Hura crepitans
TCTCAAATTTTTTTTCTGTGGCTCTATAAAAAATATCTATTAATATTCCATATATATATATTATATATATATATATATATATATATATATATATATATATATATATATATATATATATATATATATTAATGAGATTAAAAATGCATGTGTATGCTACAACATTTGAAATCCTTTTACATAAGCATACCAAAGTATGCAATCTTGATTAGACTAAAATGGGAGAAACCCCTCAAAGTAAATACTAAGACTTGTAAGCTTTCTATTTATATAGTTTTAACTAGAGTTTTTTTTAATGTTGGGTTGTTGGGCTGATCCAAGTCCCACATTACATCAAGTATGTTACAACTATATTCATGGGTCTATCTTAGATAGCCTATTAATTTGTTAAGCTGATTTAAGGTTAATAGTCCTAGAGGCTAATTAAGGAAATGTGTATAAGATATACATGTACTAAGAGTTAGTGACCTAATGATTAGTAGTTGCATGCAAATGTAATTGCATGAGATGCCTACCATTTCTATTATTGGTTAGGCTAACCTAAGGTTCAACTTTAATAAAAAAAGGTACTGTCTTATTAGAAAAACCATTGAGCTTTCTTGAATCAACATGAGGACTGTTGGTTCGTAATAAAATAGTAGGAGCAAATATGAATTTTATAAAAGGCCTTATAAAATGCATACATATACATGATCATGAACTAACATGTTTCCTAATATTTACATGTAGGTATTCATTTTTGCATCATGAGTTTATCTAACATGAGTCTTCACTCTATACTTGACTTTAACAAGTTGACTAGGACCAACTTCAGAGACTAGCTTCGAAATATGAGAATAGTTCTTAAAAGTGAGAAGATAGGCTATGTGTTTGATAAGCCTCTCCTATTTATCCTTAAAGGTACTACTAATGCTGATACTCAATCAACATAATTGAAGCATACTAAGGATTTGGATCTAACAACCTATATTATGCTAGCATTCATGTCTTTAAAGCTTTAAAAGCAATATAAGCATATGGATGCTCATACCATTCTATTTCACTTATGTGAACTATTTGACGAATAAAGTAGTACTGAGAGATGTGAGATATCTAAGGCCCTATTTCACTATAGAATGGTAGAGGGGACTTCAACCATACAACATAGGTTGATAATGAATGGGTACATTAAAAGGTTTACTACTTTAGGCTTCGTTATAGATCACGACCTAAGTATGGACTTTGTGTTACAAATGTTGCCTGATAGTTATGCATAATTTGTGCTTAATTATCAAATGAATAAGATCCATACAATGATCCCTAAGTTGGTAAGCATACTCGAGACTACTGAGGATGTTGTGAAAAAGAATTCCAAAGCAATTATGGTTGTTGATTCTTTTGCTTCCAAAAAGAAAGGGAATAAGAAGAAAAAGGATGTAACTAAGGCCTAAGGTGGGGTAAAAAAGGGCAAAGGCAAACAACCTAATGATGCTGCCAAAGAGACAAACCCTAAGGCAACTTGCTTTCATTGCTGTAAGACTAAACATTAAAAGAGGAACTGCAGAGCTTACCTTGAGTCTCATAAGAAGCAGAAGCATGGAGATGCCTCTATTTTAGGTAGTAATGTTATTGAGATTAATACTAGTATTGCTAGTGATAATTACACATAGGTATTGGATACTGATTGTGGTTCTCACTTGGTTTTTGATATACAGGGACTCAAGAGTAGTAGAAGGCTGAACAAGGGTGATGTGGACTTATAGATGGCAAATGGAACAAGAGTTACTATATTAGCTATAGGAAAATATTACTTAGATTTGCCTTTTTGAACTTGTATTAGAACTTAATAACTATTACCCTTCACATCAATCTTCTTTTTGGAGTCTTTTGGATATTATTTCTACAATACTTTGGAATAAAAGGTGTTTGTTTCAAAATATGCTATCATTCTAGAGAAAGAGTTTCTCTTAAAGGAAGATAGTGGGAGTAAAATCAAACTTGATAAAGTTTAAGATCCAAAAATAGAGGTAAATCAATCGACTAATCCCGAGCCTATTAAATATGATAATGTAATAGTAGAACTTGTGGTAACACAAGTTTTTAGACTTTTTACTAGAGTTTATACTATTCTTAAGAGATATTGTTGTTCTTAAGAGATATTGTTTTCTCATAGATGAGAATAGTAATGTACCTATAGTAGAAGAGGATGAGCCTTTGAATTCTGAGGAGGTTTTGAAGAGCTTAAAATCAAAATTATGGTTAAAGGCTATGTAATTTGAAATGGATTTTATATATGACAACTAAGTGTGAACTTTGGCTAATACACTTAAAAGGATAAACCCATTAGGTGCAAATAGGTCTCCAAAAAGAAGACTGATGTGAAGGGTAAGGTTGTTACCTATAAAGCAAGATTGGTAGCAAAGTGTGATTGTTAAAGAGGTTTAGAATTTGATCTCTCAAAGAAAGGATTCATTTTTATGTCTCATGGGAAGATTCTTTCTAATTTTATGTGTCTTAGGACATAAAAGGAGAGAGAACACATAAGTAGGGTCTGATATGCTTCTACTATTAGATCTATTATCTATGCTGGGATATATACTAGACCTGATGTAGTATTTTCTTTGAGTGTCATTAGTAGATTCCAATTCAATTATAAAGAGGAACATTAGGTGGCTATCAAGAATATCTTTAAGTAATTGAGAAGGACTAAGGATGTATTCTTGCTATATAGAGAATGGGATTTGAAATAAATAGGTATATAGATACTAGTTTTCTATCTCATAAAAATGATTGAAAATCCCAATCAGGTTACCTATTCTTATTTGTAAGAGGTGAAATTAATTGAAAGAGTTCCAAATAGGATACAATTGCAAACTTGAATACCAAGGAAGAGTACATTATAGCTTTCGATGCAGCCAAAGAAGCAGTATGGATCAAGAAGTTCATTACTAAACTAAGAGTGGTCCCTTTCATTATTAACCTAGTACCTTTGTATTGTGACAACAACGGTGCTATTGCACAGGCAAAGGAACCACGGTTTCATCAATGACCCAAGCATGTACTTAGGTGCTACCAACCTATTTAGGAGATAATTGGTAGGTAAGATGTAAAGATTGAGAGAGTCCCTACTAATCAAAACATTGTTAATCCTCTCACTAAGACATTGTCATGAAATAAGTTTGATCTCCATGTAAATAATATAAGTATGAAATTCATTAGTGATTAGCTCTAGTGCAAGTGGGAGATTATTAGTTGTATACCCTATAGCTCATATGTAATAGAGATATATTGTGTAGATTTATACATTTATTTATTATAAAAGCATTCTTTATTACATATATGCTTATGTTAATTCATTTGTTTGACATTGATTTTAAATTATGTAATAAAGTCCCTAAAAGAAATCATTAAGAGTTTATAATGTAATATTCTTATTACATGGAAATGTGAAATACTAAAACTATCCCTAAACATAGTATCAACAAGATTGGGATACTGTTAATGTGGGTAGACTAGCACACGTTATACTCTTTGACTTAGTCAAATAGTAGTTCTCACAAGCTGTAAGCATAGTGATGCTTAGAGTTAGCATGTGGATGCTTATTTGAGAAGGAAGTCTATTAGAGGCCCAATATGAGATGTTCACATTACGTAATCTATGTTAGTGAAAAATTCTCATTATATCAGTTGTGCAATTATCTTCTGACTGGAGATCACCAATGTTATCTTAAGTATCGAGAGCTATGATTTGACTCTGGTACTTTTACATTACCATAGTGTATACGTAACTAGGTGATTAGGTATAGGTTGAGATACTTAAAGGTAGTTAAGTGATTAATAGAGGATTCACCACCTCAGATTATGATGGGGAGTTTATATCATTATTCTAATATGATAATTATTTCGAGAATCTTTGGCCAAAGTGAAATGCAAATGTGAATGGGATTCACAAGGGCATTTTGTGAATAAAGATACAAATATTAAAACTAACTTGTTTAAAGGCTAATTAGACATACTTAATTAAGCGTTAAGTTGAAACAAGTCTATACTTAAACCTAAATGAGATAAAGTGTGGTAAAAAGATGAATTGCATGGTAACTAGATATGGAAGTGATAAGTTAAACCACTTGACTTTCTGACACTTAAGTAACTTGATATGTGGCTAGATACCTCTTAAGAGTTATACACAAGTGTAATAATTGGAAATCAATTGTGGGCTTAATTAGATTTGACCATAAGAGTCCCAGTTTGACTAGGACTCTAATTTACTATGTATTATCGACATATTTCGAAACCCTATATAGTCACACAAAAAAGAAGTTTAAGGAAATTCAAAAGAGTTTTGAATGCTTTATTGATATGAAATAACATTAAAAGATGAATTAAAAGGAAAGAATGAATAATTAGGCTTAGAGCCCAATCAATGTGTAGAGGTCCAAAATTAGGGTTTCTAGAAACTGGGCCTTGTTGAGCCCAAATGATAGGTATGATTTTATGGACATTTTAAGTATTAAAAGGGCCTAAAATCAAATCATAAACTAATCAAAATTAGGGCCTTGTTGAGCCTTAAAGGATTAGCCCATACAGAACATAGAAGTATGTGTATAGGCTTGGTAATAGGGCTATGCGTATAAGAGAAAGGCCCAATCTATAGGCTCCTGTAAGTTGAGATAAGGTTACATTTTAAGACATAGAATCTAACCTAGAAGTGTTTTAAAAGAATATAAATACACCTTTATTAATCAGCCACTATAAAGCCATCATTCTTTGTGAAACACACAAAACTCTCTCCCTATACATGGATTCTTTCCTTTTTGATTCATCCACATGAATTACTTACTAGTCTCTAGCAATTTGTGTAGCCTCTTTCCTCAACTTTTTATATGGATACCTTAGGGGTGTTCCTAGTGAGGATCATTATTGTTTACGACAACCCGATGAGAAGAGCAATTGAAAAGAATCTACGGTATTCATTAATAACGATAAATATTGATACACTACTTTATTAACTATTATTGATGAATTTTAAGTCTTTTAAATCCTTTATCGATGGCTGGTTTTCTCAAAAATTTTAAAACTTTCACTATGCTTGCCTTAAGAAAATCAACATCCATAAAATGAGCCATTTGTTTAGTGTTTGGTGACTTGACAATTACTCATAATTCTATAAAAATTGGCAGTAATTGCCTAACTCTCATCTTTAGAAGATTAACCCTTATTAAAATGCATTTTACTGTGACTTTTGTTAAAGAAAATCAAAGCCATGTTATTAAGAAAACACCAATTAATTATCTAAAAAATTCACTAATATGAAATTGTATTTTACATGTAAAATGAGTTAAAATAAACTACATATTGCAACCATAATAGAAAAAATTACATAAAAGCAAATAAACTAAAGTAAATAAAGCAATAACAAAATAAACTCTAGTTGAACATTATTGAGTCCATGAAAACTCATCTAAACCTCTTCACCAAGTCCATGGCGACTATATGTGTGCCTAATATAGGTCTACGAGAACTATAAATTTAGTATGGGTGATTAAACTTACACAACTCAGATAAGAAGGTTAGAAAAAAAGAGGCCATGAGGACCTAATAACATCATGCAATTATAAGATAGTAATGAATATGAACAACATATGAATAGTTATGATTATGAACATAACATGCATGATTAGACATTATCAACATTATTAGTATTTAACAAAATAATCTATAATTCAAATAACATAAATATTGTTAATAAAAAAATAAGTTTTTACAACCACATTTAACAAGTTATATTAAATAGTTAGTCCATGTATACTTAAATCCTTATTAAAGGAGGTCTGTATGGACTAGTTGTCTATTTCGTAATGTAAGTATGATTGCAATTATTCTATGAATGATTAAAACATTAAAAAAATAATTTATAGACATTAACCTACCTCTATAATTTTCATGGGGATTAAAATGAAGTAGAAAACTGTTATATTACTTCTTATGTTAGCTAAACTCTTAAAAGGAATTTTATACCCTTTTTTTTATTCAGCCCTAGGGTAGAACAATAGTCCTTTTAACTCTTAAAAGGCTAACCTAGTTGGGCCTAATTAAACTCACTTTAATGGGCCATTTTTTGCTTCATTTGCATAGGGCTTTTCTATGCTATTCACATAGGGCTTTTCTATTTCTTGGACTCCAAGACCAATAAGCCTTTTTGTCATTCAATCTTAATGACTTCTCATGTCATCAAATATCATGCATTTTTACCTTTAATTTGAATTCTATATATGTGTGACCCTTTGGGCTTCTAAAACACATTGGTAGTAGATAAGTGAATCAAAATCTTAGCTATGATTTAACTCCTTGAAGTTATTATTAATTCTCAGCTAATAAATTCACTTAACCATAATTCAAGAGAGGCATCTATCCATACATCATGACTATCCAAGTATTAAAAGGTTAGTAGTTTGATCATTTTACCTTTCCATATTCAATTACTGTGCAATTACTCCTTTCACCACACTTTATCTCATTCAGGTTTGACCATGGACTTGTGACAACTAAATTATTGATTAATTATGTTTAATTAAGCCTTAAATATGTTAATTTTTATATTCACATCTTTATTCCCAAAATGCCTTTGTGAATCTTATTCACACTTGTATCTTACTTTGGCCAAAGATTTTTGAATAAAGATTTATGTTAGAACTATGAGATAATCTCCCCACTATAATCTAAGGTGGTGAATCTTTTATTGATCACTCAACTACCTGTAAGTATTGTATGCTATACCCAATCTCCTTGCTATGTATACTTCATGATGAAGTAAAAGCACTAGAGTTGAAGTGTGGCACTTGATACTTTAGTGATCTCAAGTCTAAGGATACTTGCATCATTGATATGATGAGATACTTTCACTACATAGATTATGTATCCATGTGAATATCTCATGTTGCATCTCCAATAAACTTGTTTCTCAAACAAGCATTCACATGTTAACTCTGAGCATCACCATGCCTATAGCTTGTAAGAACAACTGCTTGACCTAGTTAATGAGTATAACAGATGCCCGTCTATTTGCATTAATGATGTCCCATCTTGTTAACACAATGACAAGGGATAATTTTAGTATTATCATATTTTCATGCAATAGAAATCTCACATCATAAACTTTTTTTGATTTCCTTTACACTGTGATTTTATACCAGGGACTTTATTACAATTTTAAGATAATTATTGAGCAAATGAATTAACATAAGCACTATGTAATAAAGAATGCCTTTTATTAATAAGTGTTTAATATACATAAAATATCCCTATTACAAATATGCTATAGGGCATACAACTAATAGATTTGAGATATCTAATTAAGTTCATCAAAGGGGTATTTATAGGGCTTTGGTGAGGTACTCTTGTTAAGTTGAATGGGAAGTCTCACCAGAATAGGAACTAGAGTCCAAATAGGAAAACATATATTCTAGAAAATTTTTGAAACAAAGTCTATGTAGACCATGGTTTAAGAATAAGGTTTATATAGATTATAAGCTTAAAGGTTAATGTGGAAAATAGGCCATAGGGTTGATCACTCTAGGCTAGTTATTTGTTAGTCTTTGTCAACATTATGATATTAGGTCTGTGCAGACCAACTATCCTATTAATCTGTATGGAGTAGGGTTTTGGCTTCTTCATCTTATTGCTTAGTCCTGTCTCTAGCTATTACCATAGGCCAAAAAATTTGGGCATTTATAATTGCCCCCACTTTGGTTTGTGTTGTTAAACATGTGTAATAGTACACATCAAAGTATAAGACTTAGTAACATACTTGAAAATTTATTTCATTTAATTGCACATTCATGATCTATCTTTGACATCTGATACATTCATGATCTATCATGACATCTAACATATTCATGATCTATCTTTGACATCTTGTACATTTTTGATCTATCCTTGTTATACATCTTTATGGCTTTAGTTGAGATTTTTGTACACCTATATGGCTTGAGTTGAGATTGATAAACACCTCTGTAGCTTGAATTAAGATTGTTGCACACCTACCCAACTTGAAGTGAGATTATTGTCCATCTTTATGGCTTGAGTTGAGATTGTTGCACACATGTGTTGCTTGAAATTGTTGCATTTCTAAGGATTGAAAACATAAAAGTTAGTATGTTTTGTCATTATGAGTTTGTGATGTGTACCTTTGCTTTTAATTACTTGATTCAAGAGTTATGTATCCTATAGATCTTAAGAATAGATGTTTGCTACATAAGTGTTAGTACATATGGACAACATATGATTTAGTGTGTAAAGAGAATGTTTAGGTATAAGTGTATGCATGTGAATCCATATCAAGGTGTATGTGTTTGCATGAACACTAACTATGGATCTTAAGACCTTTCTAACTAAATGCATGAATGAAATGAACATGTATTCATGTTTTGTTCATGTTTATGTGAATTATGTAACTAATGATGAATGTGCTGACACATATGAATGAAAATGAATAGATGATATTAATGCATGTTTATACCTAATAAATGTGAATGAGTTTAATGCATATGTATGCATGTGAACATATCTAATGAATGTATAGATACTAAATGAACATGAATGAGCTTAATGTATATGTATACATGTGAACATATCTAATGAATGTATGCATACTAAATAAATGTGAAGGAGCTTAGTGTATACATGTATCTAATTTTTCCTAAATGATGAATATGGTGATAAAATTGTTTTTATCTAATCTTTCATAGATGAAGGTATATGTAAGTGTTTGCATAAGTGCATGTATGAATCAGTACAAATGATTGAATGTGCTGATATGCATGTTTGTTCCTAACTTTCTTTAGATGAATGAATGAATGATGTGATGACATGCATGTTTGTTCCTAACATTTTTTAAGATGAACAAATGAAAGAATAATGAATCAATGATTAAGGTGCATGTTATACCTAATCTTTCTAAATGTATGCATGTGCATGTACAAATATACAAGTAAATGTATTTCTACCTTAGATAAATCTAATGCATAAGCTAGTGCATATTTAAACATAAGATATTGCTACTAAAATCACTCTTTCTTTAGACTTGTTATAGGAATGACTCGGGTTTTTTGGAAGTGAAGGTATTAAAAAGTGTGTTGGGTTTTTATGATGAATAGGTCAAAGAAAGAAATATTCTAATGAAGTTAAAGGAATCTAATATTTGAGTAGAATATTTGTTTATTGAGTCAAGTATTTAAACATATGTAGTTGGAGAATGAGTGATCACATTAACTAAATGACCAATTGAGCATGCAAATTGAGGGGGTTGCACAGAATGGTACCCTTGTTATTAGTTGGTCTGAAGATTTTCCAACTAAATATTTTCTTTTTTCCTCTAACTTTTGCCTAAAACATCCTTTATAGATCTTTGATCTACTAAGATTTTTTTAATTAGCTTGTTTATATTACATTAAGGCTTCCACTTGGAATTCCTTATCTTAGACTATTCAGCTTTGAGTTCTGAGTTCTAGGAAGGATGGAACTTTTTATGACTTAGAATGAAAGAAGTTTTTCACGATTAGATTGATATAACTTGAAGTTCACATCTAAACTTAATATAAAGAGCTGATGGGGCTTTTCAAATCAATATATGAGTGCTAGCATCATACCCCCTAGTATCTTAAAGTTTGAAAGAATGTCATTCCTTCTGATCTTTTTGAGTAATACATCGATGATATACCTATTATTTGCTAGTCCAAAGATTTTTTTCACTAAATATTTTCTCTCAAGTTTTTCTAACTTTTGCCTAAGCTGAGGCTTTTGATTGATTGGCCTAGCAAGATTTATTACATATATGAATAAAAAAAACCACGGTTGAAGGAAGTGAACACTAGTGGTTAAGATTAATCTTTTGGAATTTGAAAAATGATGGATTTTAAAAACTTTTTAGAGCTTGCTAAACTTAGTTTTTTTAATAAAAAGGAACTAAAGGAAGGAGTTTAAAGTATTGGATACTTAAAATGATTCCTATAAGCTTTTTTGGTTAGGCTTTAAAGAATAATGACTTAAAAAGATATGGAGTTTTAAACAATGTTTTTGGATTTTTTAGCCTTTCGAGAAGATGAGTAAGGATACAATATAATTTAATGGCATTCAATTAGGCGTAGTTGCCCCCAAGCCTTTTTTCTTCTTTTCTTTTTTTCTCTTATATATATCTATGTATATATGCATGTATATCTGTGTGTGTGTGTGTGTGTGTGTGTGTGTGTATGTGTGTATATATGTATATGGGATACTTCTCATACTTTACTAGGAAAGACCAAGTCTTTGCACTTTATAACTGAGCTTGTAAGTTAAGGGCCACTTCTTGGAAAATATTAAATTGCTTAGCAATGAGATATGTGGATTAGGCTGGTTTAAGGTTTTTATTTTTTTTATTTATATCTCAATTTACTTTTCAAGGGTACTATGCTATGCAATGATAAACTGAAGTACTGTATTATTAAATTCAAATAATCGTTCTAAAATAGAGAGAGCAAAAATTGAAAAAAAATCAAAATCCTTTGAATCACATTAGAGCCCTTGATATTTGAGCTAGACGTTAGATCCTTGAGCTTAGGAGAAGGTGCCTACCTTTTAAAGGATTGACTAATGGTTGCAGGAACTTGTGCTGCTTGATTTGGAACATTATATGGGTTTGGTATTACACCAGTATCTAAGAGATCCTGAATGGCCTGGTGGAGGGCATTGTAATTGTCAATAAGGTGGTCAGTTCTTTAATGATAAACACAATATTGGTTATGGTGATGGTTTAGAGGAAGTATGCTTGGCTATTAATGGTTAAAGTGGGTTTTTCTTACTCAATTCCTTGAATACTTTTGACAAAGGCCTTTTTAGGTTCATGAGTTAGTGAGGAGGGTTACTAGGTTTGGCCGAGTGTTTCACCTTTCCTTGATCCTTCCTTAAGTTCACTTTTGCCTTTGCCCTACAATGTTATTAGACTTAGGGAGCTCTTCTCTGATCATAGCTCGGATGCCCTCTACTTTTGAAGCCATATCTTATTTAAATGACTGCTCTGATACTCATAGGTCTTTGCCACTTAGTGCTATTGTTTGGGAATGGGTTCTTTTTAAAGGCTATTGGTTTAAGTCTTTTCTTTAGAGAGTCTGAGTAAAAGGCTATCGCAATAGCTGTACAAACAAATAGTTAGTATGATGCATGGTTTTTATTTATACAAGATATGTGATATGCGTCATGATATATGATTCAAGGATTATAATGCATGATACTTAAGTGAGAAGATATAAGACATGAAATGAGTTTAATAGTGTTTACTATGTGTGCATGTGTATTGTGCATGTATGCTTGACATGTGTGTGTGATAATATTAGGGACTAGCATGATACATGATGCATGAACATGTAATGACCCTAGTGATGCATGTGTTCTTGTACTAATCATTGATCCATCTTTCAAGAGGAAACTTTTAGACAACATGAGTAAGAAGGCTTGCTAGTTAGGCTTATTTTGACTAATGATCTTTTAACAAGGAAGGAGGAGGTTTAGGTAATTTCCCTTTAATCCCAAATCTTTAAATGCCTTCACAGCTTAAGTGATGTGAATCATTTTATTTTATGCCCTAACTTTTGCCTAGTGTGCTCATTAGAGGAAGTTTTCACACCTAAAGGCTCTTTTTTCTTTTCCTTTATTATAGTTTTTCTTTTTTTTTATGCCAAGATCAAAAAATTATTATTAACATGTACGCTATCACTAGGAAAGACATTATCCAAACAAGCAAATCCATTGTTTATGTAAAACGAGTCATAAGAGAGTATAAGCATTATATAAAAATTAAAATCACTATCGAAGAAGAGGATTAGATGATAAAGCTTTATTCTTTTCAATCAAGTATCTGCTCATCATTAATGAGATTTTGGATAACATGGCATAGGTTCTTACACTCATTGTTGAGATGGCATATCTTTTGATAATAAGCACAATATTTATTGTGCCTATGTTTAGCTAAAAATAGCTAGTTTAAGGTTCGTATGGTAAAGGTTGAAGTTTAAATTCTTTCATAAGCTTGTTTAAGCACCAAGACAAAGGTCTACATAATCTAAAGAAGTAATGAGTCTTAACCATGTTAATATCTATAGTTTAACTTGAGCTATTACCGCTATTGTTATTTTTAGTGTCTCAATTATTCTAGAATCCCTTGCTTTGAAATGCCAATTCAAAATTGACAACTGTCTTTGAGCTATTCCCATGTGGTAATACCTTTAGCCATAAGCCTAGCCTTCATATAAGCATTGGCATTTCTGATGAACATCTTTATTTGGTAAATGTAATTGGGCTTATTTCTCATTTTTAGCACTTTAGCCCTTATTGGTCCAAGTATTTAGAAAATGATTCATTGGCCTTTTGTCACACAAATTTAAATCCTTCGAGGTAACTTTGACATTTGTATTATTGGAATTCTATTTGTTGAAAGCTTATGCTAAGTTTGACTAATCTTCTTTCACCTTTCTTTCCAAGCTATGGTACTAATCAAGGGCTTGCCTAGAGAGTGGCATGCTAAATAAGCACATAATTTAATCTTTCATGAGGTTGGTCACCATTATAGCGGCCGTATATTGCTTTAAGTGAGTCCTTGCATTAGTAGTACCATTAAACTTGCTCAAATTATACATTTTGAACTTGTGAGGCATAACTTAGTTTGGCTTCAAGCTTATATTTTTAGGGTCGATGCCTTTACCCCTATCATTAAATGGCTTATGGCTTCTATTTTTTTCATTTAGCTTCTTGATAGAATCCCTATCATTATAGTTAAGTGGTAGGACCTTGTTATACTTAGGTTTAGTAGGTGGGATCTCATCATTAGATACTTGGTTGTCCACTTCATTGACCACCTCCTTGCCTTAGTTGTTAGTAGTTTAAGTTTTACCTTTATCTTTTTAAGCATACTTGTTAGACATAGCAATGGTGAGATAGTCAATATCCTCTTCTCCATATCTTACATGATCTTAGTTAGCATGGTCTTAGTTACATACTCTTTTTAAGACATGGTGGCTCTTTTTTTAGTAGATTTGCTAGAGTAGTATCAATGGTGGCTACAAAATAAGGCGTTAGATACAGTGTATATGCATATTCAAGATGATACATAATGCATGATACACGATATGATTATGCATATGTCATGATGCATGGTAATTCATGTATGCATGATACATGTTTATTGATGGAAATACTAAAAGATAATATGATGCAGGATGTATGCATGGAAATTTGATGTACTTACACCTAGAATGATCCCAATAATCAATGCACAATATATTTACACTTCAGTAAAATGATATAGGATGCCAAGTTTATACACGAAAGTACAACTAATATGGTGCATAATTCTGAATACAAGAATATGATGTGGTTATTACATGGATGCATTATGTTACTATACATGGACAAGTATAATGCATGACTAATACTATAGCAGAAATGTTATTTATGCATTACAACATTGCTATATGGATATAGGTAATAAACAATACATGTTAGTATATATAAACATAAACAATAAGCTGTCCAACCTTATTACACCCACACACGTGGTCTAAACTATCTTTCCTAGGTAGGCTTACCTAAGTATCATTAAGGAATACATAGGTTTGAATGTGGTGCAAATTAGGCATAATGACCTCTTGCATTTACAGCACATACAAGAATAATGGCCATTAACATTTAAGTCTTATTTGAAGTGAAATTAGGTTGAGTTCATTCTAGAAAAAAGGCATAATGGGCTTGGCCCCACTTCAAATAAGGTTAAAAATAATAGGTCTATAACACATTCACAAAGCAATTACACATACTTAGGGTCATACAACCTCGAGGAAGTTGCTAAGCTTAACTATATGGGCTTTTTGATTTAGTAAAAAAGGCTTAAGGCTCCTATAAGCAAAGGTCCCCCTTCACAGGTCTTCCCACTTAGGGGTAAAGTCATCAATTGGTTCACCTTTTGATATACCCGAAAGTATAAGGCTTGTGAGTAATAGATATGTTAGCAATTTCCAAATTTAAGTGAAAAATAGGTTCATGGTTCACAAAACTATATAGGATAATAGAGACATAGTTTATAAAGTATAAAATGCATGAGACTGAAAAGGTATATTATTTGGGAACCTTTGGTTTCAATTTGTATCACTAGTAGAGTTGCCAAAGTAGAGGGATGAGATAATTTTTAATGGAGTTGCCACTTAGCTCTACACTAGGACTTACTAATCTTTTGCCTAGAAAATTTTTGGAATTAATATCCTATTTATGCCTTTATAATATACCTTTTTTACATTCTAATGTTTACCAATCCCATATGATGCAAGCAACCAAAATAAATATAAACCATTCATGTCACCTTTCTATACAAGGAAAAGTAAATTACGATAATTAAAACATCATAAATAAATTATAATAATATGTACATCCATTAAATGAGTCATTTGTTAAGTGTTTGGTGACCTGACAATTATCCATAATTCCATAGGAATTAGTGGTAATTGCCTACTCACTTTTTTAGGAGATTGGTCCTTATTAAAATACATTTTATTATAACTTTTATTAAAAAAAATCAGAACCATTTTATTAAGAAAACACCAATTAATTATCTTGAAAAGTCATTAATATGAAATTGTATTTCACATGTAAAATGAGTTAAAAATAAATGACCTATTACTACCATAATAAAAAAGGTACATAAAAACAAATAAGCTAAAGTAAACAATGTACATAACAAAATAACCCTTAGCTGAACATCATCAAATTCATGTGGACTCCTCTAAACCTTTTCACTAGGTCTGTGGGGATTACATATGTGCCTAACATAGGTGGATAACAAATCCAATATGGATGGCCAAACTTGCATAACTCAGATAATAAGGTTAGAACTACAAAAAGAGGTCCATAAGGACCTAATAATAGCATAAAATTGTAAGAAAACAGGGAATTTGAACAAATATGAATGATCGTGATTATAAATATAACATGCATGATTAAAAATTATCAAAATTATTGGTAGTTAATAAAGCAATCTATAATTCAAATAATATAAGCATTGTTAATTGAAAATAAGTTTGCACGGACCACATTAAACAAGTTACATTAAATAGTTAGTCTGTACGACCTGAATCCTTAGTAAAGAATATCTATGCAGACTAATCATCAGTTCTTAAATGCAAGTACGATTATAACTATTTTATGAATGATTAGAACATGAAGAAAATAGTGTATAAATATTAACATGCTCCTCTAATTAATATGGGGATTACAATAAATCACCTCACATGTCAATTAATCATTGAAGATCCTTGGTCAATAATTAAAGTAAAAAAAAGAGATTAAAATAATGGCCTTAAATCTTACTTTATGATTAATGATCTAAGCAACAAGATAAAGGATAAGTTTTAAAAAGAATAATGAGTTTTTATAAAGGCTAGGACTCATAAAATTGCTTTCGTGATAGAATTCTCTTAGGTAGATTTGAGATATCCAATTAGGTTTATCAAAAGGGTATTTATAAGGCTCTAGTGAGCTAGTCCCATTCAGTTAAAGGGTAAGCCTCACTAGAATAGAAATCAGAGTCCAAGTATGAAAAGTGATATTCTAGAAGCTTTTCAAAATGAGGTTTGTATGAACCATGGTTTTGCAATGAGGTCCATATGGACTATGAGCTTTATTTTTTAGGTAGACCATAGGCTATAGGCTCAATTTCTCTAGGCTAGCTATTTATTGATCGATGAGGACATTGGGCTAGCAAGTCTGTGCGACTAGTTATCTTATTAGTTTATGTGAACTAGGTTTTGGCTTTTTCATCTTGTTGCTTAGGCTATCTTTAGCCATCATCATAGGCCTAAAAATCCAGGTGTTTACACATATATTTAAGAAATGCAATTGTAATTGTTAATAATTTTGTACTTAAAGACACCCTTATCCCTATTACAAGCAATTTAAATGAGTTTTTTTTGGGCATTTAAGCTTTCTATTAATGGTTTTCATTATTGCAAATCGGTAATACTAATTGATGGTACATTTATGGTTGGTAAATTTGACCAAAATCTTTTGATTCTACTTTTATAGATAGTAATGACTACTTGTATCCCATTATATTTGCTATTATTAAAGGGTAAAATAAATCTATTTGGAGCTAGTTTACGATGTGCATTAGCAAGCACGTGACTTAAAAAGTTAGAACTGCTATTATTCTAGATCACCATGCTAGCATCCTTGCCCTATTCAAGGATAATAATAGTGGATGGAAAGAACCATTTGTATTTCATCGTTATTATCTTTAGCACTCTATTAGCAATTACAACATAGCTCGTAAGAATCAAACCATTAAGGATATGTTATACAATGCTAGTAAGTGTCGTATATTTGGATATTAAAATTTTAATCCATTGTATAGGACAATTTAAAAAATTAAAATTTTCTTATGTTTAATGTCATAAGCAACAATTTCCAACCAACAAATTTAAAGTTAAATATGGATACAATAAGGAGTTGCATAAGGAATCATACATATAGGTTATGATTAAGCCTCTTAAGCGATGGGGCATTATCTCATGATAATGGTCACAAATACAGCTATGCAATTACAAATATTGTTGAGAGTGTTAATAGTGAATTAAAGGGTGTTCTAGATGATGTATATGTGTAGTGTTATAGATCATGTATTCACCCACCTTTTAAAATGTTTTAACAAAGAAGGTGGATGTAATAGAGCTTAAATGGCATGTGGAAATGTATTCACTAAAAATTGTGTGAAAAAAATGAATAAAAATACATGAAAAACATGCGGGGAAGGATTTTATAGTGCTATAAGTCTTTTCTAAAGCAAGACAAAAAATTTAAAAAGCAAGCAAAAAGGTAAAACATGCAACTTGTTAGTGTAACAAATCGATGTTGCAAGTGTGGAAAGTTCTAAGGTTGGAGATGATGTGTTCTCATGCTAAAGCTGCTTGTATGAATCTATACATATGTGGACACATGGACATATATTGATAAATGCCCAAATTTGTAGAGGCGTTGAGTTGTTATAATTCTTTATTCTAACTACATGTTCATAGAGACTATTAGCCACAGTACAAAGGACTGAATTGTTAGTAGTATGCCCTAGAGCATGTATGTAATAGGGACATTTTTAACATACATTCATTTATCTATGAATAAGGCATTTAATATTTATTACAAAGTATTTATGTTAATTCATTTACTTGAATAAAATTCTTAAACTACGTAATAAAGTTCTTGGTATAAAAGATACATTGATGAAGAAATCATGAAGAGTTCATGATGTGAGATTTTTATTACATGCAAATGTGTCTACACCTAAATAATCCTTACTCATAGCATTAATAAGAAAGAACATTATTAATACGGGTATACTATTACATGTTATACTCTTTAACTAGGTTAAGTAGTTGTTCCTAAGCTATAAGTATAGTGACACTTAGAGTTAACATGTGGATGCTTATTTGAGAAACAAGTATATTAGAGACCTTGACATGAAGATACAATTTATGTTAGTGAATGCATCTCATTATATCAGTAGTGCAAGTATTCTTAGACTTGAGATCACTAAAGTATCTTACGTATCAAGTGTTATTCTTTGACTCCATTACTTATGCTCTAAAATAGGGTGTTCATAACATGGATATTAGGTGTAATATGAGCTATTTAAAGATAGTTGAGTGATTAACAAAAGATTCACCTCTTTAGATTTATCTCACTTCTTGTATGCTTCTTTATTTAGGAATTTTTGGCTAGAGTGGGATGTCTTATGAAGGTGATTAATAAAGGCATTTTGGGAATAAATATTCTAGATACAAGATTTGAAACATTTAAGGCTTAATTAGATAGACTTAGTAAAGCTTAGGTTGACATAGAGTCCACACCTAAAACTGAATAAGATAAAGATTGGTGAAATGAGTTGATTGCATGGTAACTAAATATGGAAGGATTATAGGCAAACCACTAACCTTCTAACACTTGGGTAGTTATGATGCATGGCTAAATGCCTCTTATGACTTGTATAAATATGGTATTATTGATTGAGAATCAATAATAACTCAAGTAGTTAAAATCACAAAATCCTAATTCAAATAGGACTTTATTTTCACTTTGTACTGTCAATGTGTTTCAAAAGCCCAAAAAGTCACACACATATAGAAAAGAGATTCAAGGTTATATTTGGAAAATATAATTTAGACATGAGATTCCATAAAAGAGAAGAAGATGAGAAAATGGGCTAAGAAGAATGCACATAAAAGAGCCCATGTGATGAGTTATGTGCATAAGACTTTAATTAGGCTAGATGGATTGATTTTATTTAATTAATAGACCTAATTGGTCATTTAGCCTTTCAATTAATTAAATGGGACCAAACCTAACTTAAAAATGTAAAATTAAAGTTAACCCTAGCCTATAAATAGAAGAAGCTGAAAATTATAGTCATTCACCACCTTTACTATGTCCTTTTATGTTTTCTTCTTCTGTGATTTTTTCTTACTAGCCTCTATGAAAAATCACTCCATTCTTGAACCCCTCTCTAGTGTGGATACTCTTGAAAGGAGTTTTAGTTTGGATTACTATGGGTTACAATAACCTAACAAGAAGGAAATTTGCATAGGAGGAAGAAACCATAAATTCGATAAGACTCTATGCCCTTTTCTTTGTTGAATATGTGTACGATATAACCTGATCCCAATTTGTTTTGAGATTTTTAATTTTTGTGACTTTAAATATTATTTTCATGTATCTCAATACCAATATAAATGTCATTCCTAACCTAAGTTTTATAAGGAAAAAAAGGAACATAAAAATATCACCATATCAAAATGAGATGAACACGAGTTTGACTGATTTATTGTAGATTATACAGCTAAGAAAGACATAATAAATTGACCTATCTAAATATAATTGGGCCATTAAATATTTAACCATAAACTATAATATCACTCGTGATTATTTTGATTTAATAATGTTTGTGTTTAACTGTGACACCCCTCTCCCGGCCCACTTATAGATCTAGATAAAGAACGACACACAATCAATATCGACCTTACTTTAATCCTTATTAGTTTAAAACCTTTTTCAAAACGTATTATCATAAAACTTCAAAATCATATGCTTACTAAAACTATGTATAGGTTATTCTATTTGGGGTCATTATGTTAAAAATTTAACAGTATAATAGTTGTCCGATGACACTATACCTAATAGTAACTTGCTTAAAAAACACACTTTTATAACATCAAAACATCCATACTACATAATCACATACTCTAATTCATCATCAATGTTATCTTATAGACATCAACCATATATCATTCTGCTCATCCTATCATTATACAAACATAACTAAAACAATCAATACTTATACACAAGCTAACTTTAGTTTTTACATCAATACATCTCACTTTATATAATAGGCCTAACACCCTTACGATAATACATATGGATGCTAAAAACTAAAACTAGCACTAATATTGATACATAAGAAATCTATAGATAGCAACAAAGCATATTCTCTAGATTTCAATCTTAACTGCTTATAATTAGTAACTTCCACTTCATTACATGTACATGAACCTACGTGTTGCAAAAATAAAAATAACAAACTAAGCTTCATAGCTTAGCGATGTATCCAATAACATTAAGCTAAAACATGCATAATCACATATCCTCATGCAAAAATTATCCATTTAAAACATCCTAATTCTAATTATTTGAATTAATAACACTAAAAGTCATATATACACTTGAATGACACTAAACACATAAGATATCTTAACTCATTAACCACTCTTCCTATATATCATTTAGTTAATTAAGTTATTTTGGATAATAGTCATTTATCCATAAAAATTGATCTAATACATTCAATGAATTCATTTCATATGATCCCTTTTTGGTAACTTTTGAACATTTATTTAACTGTATATATTCCTTTATCATGATCTTATATGTACTTAATTTAAGCATATTTAGATTATAGTACATAAAGATTAGCTCAGTGCATTATGTATCATAAATAACATTTTTCATGTAACTTAATTCCAAACATATTTCATTATAGCTTATAACTTATTCATGTATACAATTACAAACATAACCTGTTCAAAACACTTATAGCCATATATACCGTGTGTTCCTACCTAGTATGCTTCATTTCATTTATCAAGTCTAGACCATAAACATACTTATTCCATAACAGGTTTATCTGACTAATTCATCTCTGTATTTATATCATGAAATAATTATAATTAAAAAAGAATGATATCTAATTTCCCAAAACTTAGACATCATGTATGCTTATTCAACATGTAATTAAAGTTACATGTCATTACTCCTAATTATAATTCATAGCAGCATTAACCTCACCAGAGCATAATGTATCATAAAACTAATACTTTACCTTATCATACTCCCCTTTTTATTTCTTACATGTATTTAGGTATATAATTATACACCCATACACAATCTTCATTTATATTTTATCGTGAAACAAATAATCATACATTCCTCATATATTATCCACATACCATTAAAATTTGACACATAAAAGTTATGTTACATAACATATTGTAATCTAATGTGTATGGCTAGTTCTAATCTTATATGTATCTCTTTATAATTCATAGCATTGCGTATACATTACTCATTCTAGCATGTACATATCAATTAGACCAATCTCACACATGTATTCTTTTTTTGTGGTTTTCGATTCATATATCACACCCATAATACATATATCATAGGTTAAATCTCAAGTTCATTATAAATCCACATTATGTTAGTTGTATAATTAATAATAGGTATAATGTAGATATAAAGCTAATCAATATGGGGACCATAAAGGTTTTATCCGGGAATTATGACATATTGTACAATACCTAATTGAGGCTTACATAGCTATACCCATATTACATTTGGGCCTTAAGGCCATAATTAGATACAGAAGTACCCTAGCATCTGCTAATCCACTTAGTTGATTGGTTAACCTATCTAGACTAGGTTGTTGTAGA
This sequence comes from Hura crepitans, assembly GCA_948208565.1. NCBI lineage: Eukaryota > Viridiplantae > Streptophyta > Magnoliopsida > Malpighiales > Euphorbiaceae > Hura > Hura crepitans. The sequence continues at coordinate 21,027 of CANXYI011661102.1, forward strand.
TTTATTGTATTTTACCAGGGATGACACAGTTAGAGTTTAGAGTTGCCACCTAGCTCTACACTAGGGCCACTGATCTTTTACCCAAAAAGGGTTAGGAATCAGATCTTATTTATGCCTTTATAATATACCTTTCTTTATATTCAAACATTTATCAATCCCATCTCATGCAAGCAAGCATTATAATTAAAGCATTTATGTCACTTTTTCACATAAAGAAAGAGTAAATTGCAATATTCAAAATATATCATAAGCATTAGTGTATTGACATCCAAAATTGAGTCATTTATTTGTTATTGCTTAACTTGACAACTACCTATAATTCCATTGGAATTAGCAGTAATTGCCCAACTTCGATCTCTAGAAGATTGGCCTTTGTTAAAATACATTTTTATGTAACTTTTATTTAGGAAAACCCAAAACCATTTTATTAGGAAAACACCAATTAATTATGTAGAAAAGTCATTGATGTGAGGTTAGGCTTTGGTGTGTAAAACAAGTTATTAAACTAACTATTACAACCTAAAATAGTCAAAAGGAATAAAAGGTATAAAACTATATGAAATAATGTAGAATAAACTATTTGGTCTCATCTTTGTGTCACAAAGTCCGTGCAAACTCCCTAAGGCTCCGGTCTATGTTCATGCAGACTACTATATCTCATGGCCAATATGTCTATCTGGACCTCTTTTAATCCAGTACGAGTGGTCACTTTTGAACAACTCAAGGTAAAATATTAGTAATACAAATAATGGTCCGTGAGGACCAAATAACAACACTAAATTGAATAATAACAACATGTGCAATACAAATATGAATGGTCATACTGTAGGTCCGGATGATGATTATAAAGGAGAGAATAATAGACTAATCATGTAAAGGAAAACATACATGTGGACTACACTCCTCATGAAAAAGAGTTTGTGCAAATTAGATAATAGGACAAATACATAAAAAGCATGAACATCCATATGAACTACGATCCTTAAGAAAGGGAGTTTGTGCAGACCTTATATTAATTCAAGCATATCAATCATATTCATATTAAGAAAAAGAATATTAATATAGCATGATAACAGCATGCAAGCATGTCAATTTGGTAAGTAGAATATGTTGAAACATAGTATACAAAGTAAACAAAAAATTGTTATTGAATAGTAGTCTGCACGAACATCAGAATGCACATATATCAATATATTTAGTCTATGTGAACATTATGATGCTTTAAGATAAGTTCGTGTGATTACGATATTAATTATGGAATGATCACAATAGTTTAATAGGTAGTTACATATTATTAAATAACTAGAAACAACAACCTACTTCTATAATCAATGTAGGGATTACATAGAATCACCTCATGTATGATTAATCATGGGAGATCATAGGTTAATAGAAATAATATAGATGGATGAATGAATAAGATGAGCCTTAGATCTTACCTAGTAAATAAGCTTTAAGCAATAATGAAAAAGGTCAGATTTTTATAAAGAAGATTTTTTAAGTGTGGACTAAAGACTAGAAGATCGATCCTACTTTGGAGTGCTTTCCTAGACTTTCAGGACAGTGGGTTAAGAGCTTACTGATTGCCTCCTTTTTAGCTCTTTCACTCTTTTTGCGCTCCCCTTAATTCTCCCTTGAGATGGGGTATTTATAGGTCTAGTGGATAGTTTTCCTGTCTAGAAGAGGTAGAGTCCAAATAAAAAGTTTATGTTTCTGAAAGCTTTTCGTCAGCAAGTCTATGCAGCCCTAATCTTTGGGTCTACCTCGGTGGTTTATGGGCCTTGGGCTTGGTTTTGGGCTAAATCTATTTTAGCTTATATAGATATAGGCTTTGGCTTATTTAGGCAGACCTTGGGCTATGGGCTTACCATTCTA
>CANXYI011661191.1:0-10073 GCA_948208565.1 Hura crepitans
AAGGGGAACTATATTCTTGTTTGGTCTGGTTTGACGCAATAACCAAAAATTGTTTAAAAATGGGGTCAACTGCAAAAATACTGTATAAACCGGCAAACCGCAAAATCGTACGGGAATGGGTTTCATGGGAAAAAAAGAAAAATTGAGAAAAGATTGATGTTTGGATGGAAAGAAGAATATATATACATACAGAATAAACATACGCGACAACTCTTTTAAATTTAGAATAACTATTTACATAATGAAAATTTGTCTATTAAATTTATAAAATGGACAATCAAAATATTGAATTAGAAATTTAGAAATAAAATTAATAAAGGTTTACGGGGCAATTTTTATTAGTTATTGGAAATAGCTTACATTTACTCTTGGACTATATATTGACCAAATATACACGTGTGCTTTTTTTTTTTCATAGTCTAAATTTACCTCTCAGCTGTTTAAAGTGGCACACTTATGCTATTTTTTTTGGTACAATTCTTTATTAACTCCACTAATTTGAATTTATGCCAGATTATCTAAGCACTTCGTCCTAAATATTTTAAAATACTGCATTCTTAAAATTCGAATTTAAAATCTCTCATTAAAAAATAAAAGATTTTTACTATTATATCTCATTAATTGAAAGTACACTTACACTATTTTTCAACTGCCTAGACTAGCATGCTAATACCTTTTTTTAGTTAAAATAAGGGATATATTTGATTCAAAATAGAGAGTTTGGCAGATATTTAGATAAAAAATAGTTGAAAGATAAAATTACCCTTATTTCATTAATAAACCAATAAAAGAAAATACTTTCAATTAAATTGAGTTTTATATAACAATAAAGTTAAAGGGTAAATGGTGTTTAACCATATTCAATAAATTTTGTAATTGTTGAACTGTATATTCAAAATATTTAAAAATAAAATTCGTAATTTGAATTATTAAGTCCGTAACCAAATTTTTAGATTGAGTTCACTCTAATTTTGCGATAAATTGATTTTTTTTTTCTTTTTTCACATCTTTGATGTTGCTATTGTAATCCCATCTCATGTGGCCTTTTTCTTCAAAGAAATTAAAGATCCGTGGTAATGTCCATTCTCGTATTAGTTTTTAAGATTTATTTTGGAGTTTTTCTTATTAATTTTTAATTTTTTTATTATTACTTAGTTTATTTTCTTTTAATTAATTCTCTATTGAATTCAGAATAGAGATTATGCAAAAAAATTTATTCTTATAGCCGTTTATTATTATTGATTAATTTGAATTTCTTAATAGTGGGTCGAATAGAAAAATTAGAGTTCTTATATTATTCAATTTTGATAATGATTATATTTTCTACATAACCTATTAATCGATGGTTTTATCAAATATACGGCCTAAAGATTGATTTGGGGTTAGTCATCACCGAATAGGTAAAATTACATTGGCTTAGTTTTATATAAATCAATTCTTTAATTTTCTAAATAAGAGAATAAAATTAAATTGAGAATTTATTTTCTGAAAAACATTGAATAGACTTTTGAAAAATGAAACAAATGTAATATGAACTTTCATATTAAAATTTATATTCATACTCGCTATGGTTGATTGCATGCCTTAACATCTTAGATTAATTGATTATTTTGAATTATTTTTGTTTCATTAAGATTTTATTCATTCATTCATTTTTAAAAATTTTTATCCTTCAATTGTTTGTTTCTTAAATAAACATTCACACAAGAGTGAAATAGACAAAACAAATATTTGCCAAAAAAAAAAAGAAATAGACAAAATAAATAACTACTGATATAAGTGAAAACGATATCTAAACTAAGAATCTTATGTTACTTGTGAAGTAATGCACTTATTAGTGTCAATAGCATGCATCAATCCTTGTGAACTCTTGTGAGTGTGTAGACAGAGATTCGAGATGCTTCTTGGTTCAAAAGGTTTTTAATAATGAAATCATTAAATGCTGGATGTTTCTCGAGAGATGTAAGGAAAGATCCACAAACTAAGCAAAACACCCCAGAAATACCTTCAAAAAAGGGTCAAGGAAAATGCCTAGTGGATATCACATGATGTTCATGCGGACCTCCTTTCACAAGGGTTTAAGTCTATACGAACCTCATTAACATAGATGTTGTTGAAGTCCGCACGGACCTTCTCTCACATGGATATAGGTCTACATAGACCTACTCTTGGATCCATGTGGATTGTACATTTAAAGTTTGTGCGGACCTAAATGTCATGGGTGAACACTAGACCACGAATTATTTTTGGTGGGGACTATAAAATGCTAACGTTTTTTGGTTTCAAAAGGGGAGGATTGTGAAAGAAAAGAGGCTTTTACACTTGGCACCTCTCTCCTCTCATTTGCTTCTTCTCCCTCACTAAAAGAATTTGCAAAAAAAAAAAATCCTAATCCTCCATTGACAAAGATTGAAAAAACTTGAAATCATCATTTTTGCTTGGTTTTGAAGTGGCCCAACCTTATATAGCTTAAAGAGATTCTAAAATTGGGTAAAAATCCTGAGGAAATTCTTATAAGAGGTTTTTCCTTCTCTTTATTTTTTTCCTCATTAATTTTCATCTTTTTTTTTCCATCCTTAGTTTGCTTTTTCTCCTTCTTCTTTACTTTTGCTTTTACATCTATGATCATTTATGAAAATGGAGTTTTAAAAAGCCCATTTTGATGGGTCAACTCCATTGGAGAGGTAAGACCATTCGTATATTTATTTCTCTTATTTATATGTATTGATGTTTTTGTTTGTGTCTTTATTTTTCTTTTTCATGTTCATCTTGGGGTTGTTTGTGGAGTAGCCACAACTGCTCTCTTTTTTCTAGAATTTTGTCTATGTTTATGTCCGCACAGACCTTTATGAGTAGAGATCTATGTTCGTGCAGACCTTCTGTTATAGATGCCTTCTGTTTTATAAGGTCTGTACGGACTACGGATGAATATGTTTAGGTATTTTTGGCATGGTTACTATTGCTTTTTAGCATTTTTGTAGCATTGATGTAGTCCACATGGATCTCTTTATGTGGCGAGTTATGTCTGTGCGTACCTACTTTTGTAATAAGCATTTTGTCTTACATAGTTTGTGAAGACTTACATTTGAAAACTTTATCATGGTTGCTTTTTAGCATTCTGTGATCAAGTTCTAGTTCGTATGAACCTTTTTCAGCTAAGATTTTGGTCCATGTAGATTTTTCTTTCTTTGTTTTGTTGTATGTGATTTCCTTTAGTTATTGCGTGTAAGAAAACCCTCATGGTTCATGCGTTATTTTTTTAACCTTTTTGTTCATGAGTTTAAACATATGTTATACTTTCTGGAGAAAGATATTTGCATGGACTTCTATTGGATGCTCATAAGGTCTATGTGGACTCTGTTGAGGTGCTATTTTAGTCTGCATGGACCCTTGTTGCTTCAACAGATAAGTTTTTTTTAATGTATATGGTGTATAATTATTTTTTTAGATCCCTTATAGTAAGATTTGCAATTTTAATTATTTTAAATATTTCCTTGTACAATTCCATACATGTTGTAATAGTGAATTTTGGTTTGATATAGGTAGTTAAAATGATTTTTGGTTCGATTAAAAATTAAAGTTATATAAAATTTTTTTTATAGAAAATAAGGATTTAGTTGCATAAAATAAAACTTTTGGGACCAAAGTCCCTAAATATTCAAAATTATTTTAATTTGATAAAAATGAGGTTTTTTAATTAATAAATATTTTAATCAATATATTTTGAGGATCAAATTTCTCTTACCCAAAATTATTTAAATTAAAAGAATAAAGTTTTATACAAAATGGGTTTTTAATTAAATAAAAATGATGCAAGTAAAATGATTTTTTGGAATCAATGTTTCAATAATCAAAATGATTTTATTTGAATAAGAGTAAAATATTTTAAGTAATAAATATGGCACTGGAACCAAAGTTTCATATCTTTATAATAATAATAATAATAATAATAATAATAATAATAATAATAATAATAATAATAATAATAATAATAGAGTTTTTGGAATCAATATTCTTTTTATCTAATAAAACGGTTTTGGATTAGGGAAATTTACATTGATAGTCACTTAATTATTGACTTTATATCTATTATGTCATTTAATTTTATTTCGTATCTAAAAATTTCTTAAACTTGGAATTGCTTCCCTCAAAAGTCCTTATAACCTGCTATAGTAGGTTAACCTTTTAATTTTAATTTTTAAATTTCTTTTTTCTCTTCAATCTCATCATAAAGTTTTTATTTCACTTCTAAAATTCATTAAGGCTGACCTGAACAAACCGAAAAGTTTTAAGGCCTAACATGAACAACTCGTAAAGCAAATATTAAAAAATTCGCTTTATTTTATATCCTATAAACTATCACAAATTACATTAATTTATTAAAATTGAGCATAAAATCACTATTTGAGCAAAAATTTACTTATAAATTCATTAAATTCAAAATCGATTTATGTTAAAAAATTTTAATTAACCTAGTCCGAATAACCTAAAAAATACAAAAAAATTTTAACTCGATTGACCTGAACTGACTTTTTCAGATTTTTCGAGTTATTTAAGTCAAGTCGGATTTAAATATTTTGAAAAATTAAAGTTTTGACTCATATTTATTGGGTCAAATCGAACTATTTTATTATTTTTTAATTTTAATTTTACTTAAATTTATGAAAAATTTGTGTTTTATATTAATTTTGAGATTTATATGTCGAATTTAATGAATTTATAAGTAAACTTTTGCTAAAATAGTGAGTTTATGCTCAATTTTGATGAATTAATGTAATCTGTAATATTTTATAGGATATAAAATAAAGTGAATTTTTTAATATATGATTTTTGAGTTGCTTGGATTAGGCCCTAAAAATTTTCGGATTGTTCGGATCAGCCTTGATAAATTTTAGAAATGAAGTAAAAATTTTATAGTGAGATTGAAAAGAAAAAATAAATTTAGGAATTAAAATTAAAAGGTTAACCTGCTATAGCAGGTCATAAGAATTTTTTAGGAAAGAAGTTCCAAGTTTAGGAAATTTTTAAATATAAAATAAAGTTAAGAGACATAATAGGTACAAGGTCAATAATTGAGTGACTATCTGTCTAAATTTTTTGATTGGACTAATGTCCTTATTTTAATGGATGAGCTGATTTCATGTATGTTGAATTTATCATTTTTATGTATGATATTTTATTTGATTTAATTTTAATTTAATCACTTTTGATATGCAAATATGTTTATTTAATTAATCGCATGATTGGAGGGAATTGATAAAAATTAGAATTGTCGAGATGAAAATTGGTATTATGTGGTAGGTATGAATAAAAGGGAATTCCTGAACCTGAAATTTCTTAAGTTTACTTCTTAGACTAATCACCTGGGTGGTAACTTACACTCACAACTGGGTAAACCGCCTTACGGGGAACACTCAAGCTCCCGTCATTGTGTCGAATTCGGAACATGCCTTTTTGGAGGCTCGAGTGTCATGGTCGAGGTACCTCCAGTTGGCGACTCCACTAGGGAATTTCCCATGAGAATTTGTTTTGAAAGTCCCTACAATTAATATTGGTCGAATCTTTGGTTCTAAGGTTTATCATTTTGCAAAGTTACATTTCATCCTAGAGCTCTAGAATAAGTTAGGCATCCTTTCTTAACCTCGGTGGCATTTCAAAGCATGAAACCATTTTCATTCAATTTGGTAGGGACGATAATCACCACTCTAAGTCTCGTACCTAAATTGTATATAAAACAGTGAACCAATAGGTCGTTATTACGGTGATTGGAAAGACTTGTTGGGAGAAACCTCATTTGGAGGACAATGACTTTAAGAATGGACTATACCATAGCATCATGTAATTGGCCTACATAAATTTCTCCTTAGGATAGCATAATAAATTGCATTTGTATGTGACATTGAATACTGTCACTAAATAAATTTCATGTTTTCTTAAAAGACGAGATTTAAACTATTGGGCCTTTTATATTTGGGACATAATAAACTAACTTTTGTCTTGAAATGGATAAAATTCATCCAATAACAAGCATCAAAATTTTGTGTATGCCTAAAATAAAGAGTGTTATGCTGCCAGTTTAAATCCATGTACCATTCATGTTATTGCATTCCTTGTTAATGCTTGAATAAAGCTAACCTAGGATAGTTATGGAACAATATGTGTGAGAGAATTAAGGTTGGAAGGTGACTTATATGTGTTTGTCTATGATGCATAATATACATATCATGCATACATTCATTATGAATAATTTTCTATCATGCATCATACTAACCCTTTGTGGTTGCCAACCATTGGAGACTAGTTATTGGCTAACATAAACAAACATCTCTTTGTGACTCACTAGTTGATGAGCTCCTGTGTTGCCACTAAAAGATCATTTGACTTTTATCCTAAACCATGGCTGATGACCAAGATGCCTTTGTGTCTAAAAAATAATTAGTTGATGCTTTAGATCACTTCAGACAAGGAATGCTAACAATTACCTCACATGCATTAGCTAGAAATGATCTTAAAGCTAGAATAGGAGATTAGATCTCATAAGATGCTTTCTTCACATGCAGAGAATTCTTTGATGCTCTTACAACTTTTAAGCAAGAAATGTTACAAGCCATTAATCAAGCTATAGCTGATGCAGTACTTGATACTTATCACCTCAAGAGCCGTGAGATGAAGAAGGGGTATCTAAATAAGAAAAAGCCCAACTCTAACAACATAGATAGTGACCTCCAAGATACCCTACAATTGCAGATAAGCCCTTGTCATGGTACTTCAAAAACTTAATGAAAGAAGGAAAACTAACTCCTCTCCATGCAAGCCTCTAAGAGCTTTACAGAAGTCGAGCCATCATCATCACCTTTTTTTGTGAATATCACCAACATGCGAGGCACCACGCTGATAAATGTCAAACCCTTAGAATTGCCATTCGGGATCTTGATAGGCCATCTACCAAAGAAGATTGAACCTCACCTACTAGTTGTTAGATTACATCAAAGCTTCAAGCTTATATCTTGACCTTTCTTTCATGTTTTTGAAAGGTTTTGTACTTACGAACATATTTTAGAATTCAAAAATTTCACCTTTATTTTTTTTAGTGAAATATTCCCGCCTTTATTTCCTTTGTATAATGTTTTTCCATACAATAATATGCATATTGATAATCATTGCATACATGATATTAATTTAGTTATGAATAGTTTGTTAATCTTAGTATATGTAAGCATCATGGATCACATATTCTATAGCTCTTGATAAGAGAAAAGAGAGTAAAAAAAAGAAAAAAAGAGAAAGAAAAAAAATAAAAAATAAATAAAAAAAGAGTTTATGCCACACTCAACTATTAAACTAAGTAAACTTGTAGAAATGAAGATAAAATGGGTCTAAAAGATTAAAAGAGAGAGACGAGCAAACAAGATATGTCAATAGGGTTAAAATCTCAACTCGATCAGCATCTTACCCAATCTAAGCATAAAAAGTCAAGGGAATCTAACACATTAAATTTGTCTCTTCTTGAATAAATACAAGTACTATTTTGTTCTTATCACCCATGATCTTCCTTTTTTTATCACCTATAACATTTTGTTCTTATCCTTATAGCTTAAACCTTATAAATATTTCTTTTGGATAGTCATTGAAAAGCCTAAAAATACTAAAACCTTAAAATCTTTAACAAAAGCCTCGGATCAATTTCCAAGTCAACCTTCATAACTAATAAAATCTTGCGTTAGCTTTACAATTAACCCTATAAGCATATATGAAGGATCCTAAAAATAGTCTCCTATCTTCTGGTCAAAATTCTTAATACAAGCAATTGGGGTTGTTAATAAAGGAAATCTAAGGTGGTGTGCCAGCTAAGCCCTTAAAAACTTTTTTTCGCACTAATATTGAGCTTGATGCCAATCACACTTTCACAAAACAAGGTGTCTTAAAATAATCATCCTTATACTTTAAGTACCGACAACCTGATGCATAATTAATAAACCCTAAACAGGTGGCTCTCTCCTATATGAAGTTCTTGTTGCATAAAGAGGGTCCGGTTCCTTAAATAATCTTTTAAAAATGTTACAAGTTTAATAGCCCTTTTTGTTGCACTACCCCATAGAAGTAGAAAAATTAAAGTAAAGTTTAAGTTGGGAATTACTTAAATAAAAATTTGCACCAAGTTAAGGCATCCCTAACTGCATCAAGGTTACTCTATTTCGACAAAAATTTAATATGGACAAAAAGTTCGCTAATTTCATTGATTAATAGGGAAGACTCCTAAAAAGAAATAAAATGGAAATAATAATCCTCGTTAGGTCGAGCAACCTTTGAAACGGTCTAGGAAAAAGTTAGAGGAATGGAGAGAAAATATTCAACCATGAAAACCCTAGTGATTGGTTGATAACAAAAGCTTAGTCTAACGAGGTCTAAGATGTCTAAATGCTGAAATTAACTGAACCAAGGTGCTAAATGGTAAGCTACATCATGTAAGATAACCAAAACACTTTTTCCTAAATAAGGCCTTCTTTGAAACCATAGTCCTATTACTTTATTGTTTATCTAAGCATGCTACTAAACCTTATGAAACAAAGTCAACCTGTAGCAAACCCAAAACCTAAAAAAGAAATACCTTTCCTTGCTCTGAATAACCAACTTTCCAGATAATGGTGATATGGTTGATCTCCACAAGGAACATGCTATGCTAATAAAAGTACATCATTTAGAGATCAAGAATCAAAGCACGAGATCTTTTCACTTCGCAAGTGGCTTCGTTTAAAAAAAACCCATTGATGTGAAAACTCGCAAGGGCACATCAGGTAAAAGTTAGATAGCCTGTTAAAGTGAAAACCTTCTTTAGAGGGTACATTAGGCAAAAATTAAGACACAGCCTGTTAATGTGAAAATGTCTTTTGAGAGTGTATTAGGCAAAAATTAGGGCACAACTAGCTAGAGGAAAAACTCTCAAGCGCTATAGGAAAAAGTTAAAGTAAAGAAAAAGAAAAAAAAAAGAAAAATAAAAAAAAAGAAATGAAAAAAAAGAAAAAAAGAAGAAAGAAAAGATAATAATTTTATAGTCTATAAGGAAATAGGGGCACCATTGGTCAAAGAAAAAATGTTTAAATTAATTTTCAATTGCCATAAATCTTACACCCCTCAAAACCAAAATTGTTGTTCACCTGCAAATAAAATGGATATAAACTCTAAAAATAACCAAACTCACTCCTCTAAAAACCTATAAACACACTTGCTTTTAGTCTTAGTCAAACAAAGTTAACCTTTGCCTAATGATCCTTTGGAATTGCCTTAATTATACCCACTGCCAGCAAAGCCAATGACTAGTCTTACATACATAACACATAACATATATACAAGTATATAATTCTAGGCATGTAAATAGTTTCATTTTGAAAACAACCATACCTAATAAATCTTATAACTAGGTTGAAAGCAACCATTTCATAGGCTTACATATGCTTCATTGCAAGTACATCCTGTTTACACTAATGCTTTTTCGAGAAGTAAGCACGACGGGATGAAGACATCATATTGTTAATAACTAAGAATCCGTGCTCACTTGGTAGGGGCTTTTAATCTTTGAACCACCAAACCACATTTATTAATGCATGTATTATGACACCCCTTACTCGGTCTAGATGCCGGTCGGTCGCCGAGCCTAACTAAGGTGTGCACGCATATCGAGATATCATACTCAATTTACCCGAATATTATTATTTAACATTTCTTATTAAATAAGATAGTATGTTAAAATACGATTTTAAAAAAAATGTTTTTCTACAGTGTTACACAGGGAAAATTGGGAATCCTCGTGCTAAAAATTTAGTAGCGTAACGGTTGTACCAAGCATTATCCCAAAATTTTTCTATGTCAACTTGCATTATAAAACACACTTCTATATTTATACATTCATTTCTCAACATTTTGTGATCCTTCTGATCACCTAACAATACTCAAATTACAGTATAACATCTCTACCTCAGGAAGAGATATCATACAAGTCAAGCATGCAATTCATTATTTTAAAATAGTTTTAAGTATCGTATAATCCAAAATCAAGTTTTTAGTTGCAAAGCTAC
>CANXYI011661354.1:0-12079 GCA_948208565.1 Hura crepitans
TAATTTTATTATTGTGACTTTTATTAAGGAAAATTAAAACCCATTTTATTAGCAAAACCCCAATTAATTAAATAAAAAATGTTTCAGTTGTTTTTCCAACATGCAAAAAATTATTTTCTACTTATTATAGCATTCATGGAATATACAAGAAAACAATTCAACAATAAAAATATATTACATGGCAATTACCTAAAATACATCCTAATAGAATAAACAATAAAGAATTAAAAATAATATTACATTTTAGAGCATCTAAAATACAATCCAACTAAAATGAGTGATAATAAAGGAAATTAGCAGTAGAATGCATAAAGCACAAAAATAGATAGCAGGAAATAAAAGGTCGTAAAAAAGTTACTTCACTGGGATTTAAAGAGGTAGCCAAAAAATAACAATTAGGTCCTAATAAATCAAACAAATCGCATTACAACAACAAAAATAAATATTAGTATGCGAAGCAAAAATAGATAGACAAACAAACATAAAATAAAAAAATAAAAATGAACAGTCACACAAATATGAAAATATTACACAAATAAATTATCACATCTAACTGGTAAATGGATAAAACAAAAAGAAAAAATAAAAATAGTAGAAAAAAGGGTCAGTTGACACATCAAGTATATTTGCCTTTAGAAAAGATCTCGACTGGATCGAAAATCGCGACTAAATCTTTAGAAATCTCAAAAAAATGGTGTTTTAAAAGTGTATTTTTGCTTTTTCGTGTATTTTCTCTATCTAAAATTTTCTCTCTCCTCCAAAAGACTAACCTTTTTTTGGAAAAATGAATTGAATTTTTATACACACTTCTTGAGATAGAAAATGACCATTTTGCACATAGAAACAGTTGTTTTCGGATCAAAATGGCCATTTTGCACATGGAAATGGCCGTTTTAGCCTGAAAATAGCCGTTTCCCATGGAAATGGCCCATCTTGTAAAATAGCCATTTTTAATGGGAAAATGTCCATTTTGATGGTTTTTTTTCAAGAAAATTTTGAGATCTTTGATTAGACATTAAAGACCTTATTTATTAGGATTTTTGTCCTTTTCATCATTATTAGGCAAACTGAACATAGGAGCCCTAAAAACCTAGTGTCTACAGTTGCCCCTAAGTTTGGGGAGGTGACTATAGAGTGTGTGAGGTGACCCAAAGCTCAAAAAAGAAAGAGACACGTACCTTATGTAGTGATCCTTTCATAAGAATCATTGTGCCTGAAGTTGATGAAGTCTTAGTAGTGTTGGAGACATTACACCTATAGTTGATTTAGTTCAGGTAGTGTTATGAGACATTACACCTAAACTCAAGCAATGCTATGAGATGTTGCACTCGAAGATAATTTGGTTCAGCCAGTATTGCAAGACATTGCACCCAAAGATAATTTAGTTCAGGCAGTGCTATAAGACATTGCACCTGAAATTAGGCAGTGCTACAAGACATTGCACCTAAAGATAATTTGTTTCAAGCAGTGCTCTGAGACATTGCACCTGAACTCGGGTAGTGCAACGAGATGTTGAACCTGAAGATAATTTGGTTCTAGCAGTGTTGTGACACATTGCTCCTGAACTCGGGTAGTGCTACAAGATGTTGCACCTGAAGATGATTTGGTTTAGGCAGTGCTTTAAGACATTACACCTAAACTCAGGCAGTGTTGTAAGACATTATACCCAAAGATAATTTGGTCCAGGCAGTGCTTTGAGACATTGCACTTGAACTTGAGCAGTGCTATGAGACATTGCACTCGAAGATAATTTTTGGAATGATTTGTTGTTTTATGAGTCGCCACTTTTGTTGCCTGAAACTGCGCAGATGGTACTAGGTTAATGTTGGTGCATTTGTGATGTGGTCTAGAAAATTTAGCTTGCCCCTTATGTAGAAAAAGGAAGTAAAATGGATTAGTCATCAAAAGTCATTAGCAACATAGATGAATGTTGTGTGTGTGAGTGAATTTTTTGGAATTCATGTCATGGTTTTGAAAACTACTATTTTTATGTCTTTTCCTTGCGTTTCTTTTTCTCTCTTCTTCTTTTTTTCTTTTTTCTTTCTCTTCTTTTTTTGTGTTATTAATTATTATTATTAATTTTTTTTTCTATTTTTATTACTTTATTATAATATTATTTTGTTGTTTTATCAATGCTCTATCAAAAGGATAAAAGTGATGAATAAAATTTGATAATTTTATAGATGAATGCTTTTGAGTACAAAAATTTTTTGTCATAAACTAATATGTATAGAAAAATAAAATAAAATAAAATAAAATAAGATAAAGGTCTAGGGAGTCGGAGGCTGTCTCTAATCCCTTAGTGTCTGGAGCTCTGTCTCCATCCCATCCAGCTTTCTAGCCATCCGATGCTCAGACTCAACAATTTTTGTGCTAAGGTTTATGTGGATGCCCTGGAGCTGCTCTATCATCTGAGCCTTTAAGCCCAAAAAGAGATCTTCAAATGATGACAGAGGAGGCACTGAAGAAGATGGGCTCACCTCATCCATCCGTTGTCTTTGAGCCAGCCTCTAAGGAGACAAGTCTACCCCCAATAGCTCCTTGAGGTCGAGTGCGAACTGGTCATCTGCTTTTAGCTACTCCCCTGCCTATTAATCCAATTCAACAGTGGCTAGCAGCCTGTAGCTAGCTGGTGCTCGGGAGTCAGCCCTCGTAATCCCAATAGCAATACAAGTGTCTCTATCGACCTATAACTACTATTGAAGAGGCTCACCGAGACACTGCTATGGGATGCCCAATTCCAGCAGAATGGCAATGACAACTACTCTAATAATGATCCTTTTTTCCCGAGGATTAGCTGGCTCGATAGAAGTGCTCTCGAAGATAATTTTTGGAAGGATTTATCATTTAATGAGTCACCACTTTTGTTGCCTACAACTGAGCAAATGGTGTTAGGTTGATGTTAGCGCATTTATGATGTGGTCTAGAAATTTTAGCTTGCCCCCTATGCAGAAAGAGGAAGTAAAATGGATTAGTCATCAAAAGTCATTTGCAACATGGATGCATGTTGTGTGTGTGAGTGAATTTTTTGGAATTCATGTCATGGTTTTAGAAACTACTATTTTTATGTCTTTTCCTTGCCTTTCTTTTTTTCTCTTTTTCTTTTTTTTTCATTTTTCTTTCTCTCTTCTTTTTTTTTGTTATTATTTA
The DNA here is from genome assembly GCA_948208565.1 of Hura crepitans. Lineage (NCBI taxonomy): Eukaryota > Viridiplantae > Streptophyta > Magnoliopsida > Malpighiales > Euphorbiaceae > Hura > Hura crepitans. Next base: position 3,151 of record CANXYI011661354.1, read on the forward strand.
TTATTATTATTATATATTGTTATTATTATTTTTATTATTATTTATTATTTATTTTTATTACTTTATTATAATATTATTTTGTTGTTTTATCAATGCTCTGTCAAAAGGATAAAAGCGATGAATAAAATTTGATAATTTTATAGATGAATGCTTCTGAGCACAAAAATTTTGTGTCCTAAACTAATATGTACAGAAACATAAAATAAAATAAGTTAAGGGTCTAAGGAGAAAATAGCTGTCTCTAATCCCTTAGTGCCTAAAGCTTTGTCTCTATCCCATCCAGCCTCTAAACTATTCGATGCTTAGACTCCTCGATCTTCGGGCTGAGGTCTGTATGGATGCATTGGAGCTACTCTATGATCCGAGCCTCCAAGCCCTAAAAGAAAGCCTTAAATGATGATAGAGGAGGTGCTGAAGAAGATGTCCTCACCTCATCCGTCTGTTGTCTCTAAGCTAGCCCCAAGGGAGATAAATCTACCCCCAATAGCTCTTCGAGGTCGAGCAAGAACTGGTCATCCCCACCTAGCTACTCCCCCGCCTATTAATCCAACTCAGTAGTTACTAGCAGCCTATAGCCAACTAGTGCTCAGGAGTCAGCCCTTGTGATCTTGATAGCAATGTAGGAGTCTCTATCGACCCATAACTGCTATCAAAGAGGCTTCCTAAGATGCTACTCTGGGATGGCCAATCCTAGCAGGATGGCGATGACAACTCCTCCAATAATGATCCCTTTGCCCGAGGATTGGCTGGCTCGATAGAGGTGCTCTTGAAGATAATTTTTGGAAGGATTTGTTGTTTAATGAGTCGCCATTTTTATTGCCTACAACTGAGCATATGGTGTTAGGATAATGTTGGCACATTTGTGATGTGGTCTAGAAAATTTAGCTTGCCCCCTGTGCAGAAAGAGGAAGTAAAATAAACTAGTCATCAAAAGTCATTTGCAACATGGATGCATGTTGTGTGTGTGAGTGAATTTTTTGGAATTCATGTCATGGTTTTGGAAACTACTATTTTTATGTCTTTTCCTTGCCTTTCTTTTTCTCTCTTCTTCTTTTTTACTTTTTTCTTTCTCTTCTTTTTTTGTGTTATGATTTTTTATTATATAATAATAATAATAATAATTATTATTATTATTATTATTATTATTATTATTTAGCATTTATTTTTTATTTTTATTACTTTATTATAATATTATTTTGTTGTTTTATCAATGCTCTATTAAAAGGATAAAAGTGATGAATAAAATTTGATAATTTTATAAATGAATGCTTTTGAATACAAAAATTTTGTGTCCTAAACTAATATGTATAGAAAAATAAAATAAAATAAAATAAAATAAGAAAAGGGTATAGAGAGCCGGAGGCTGTCTCTGATTCCTCAGTGTCTGGAGCTCTATCTCTATCCCATCCAGCCTCCTAGCCATTCGACGCTTGGACTCTTCAATCTTTTTGCTAAGGTCTGTGTTGATATGCTAGAGTTGCTCTGTCATCCAATCCTCCAAGCCATGAAAAAGAGCCTCAAATGATGACGGAGGAGGTGCTAAAGAAGATAGGCTCGCCTTATCTATCCGCTGTCTCTGAGCCAGCCTCTAGGGAGACAAGTCTACCCCAATAGCTCCTTAAGGTTGAGTGTGAACTGGTCATCCCCTCCTGGCTACTCCCCTACCTATTAATCCAACTCAATAGCTGCTAGTAGCCTGTAGCCAGCTAGTGCTCAGGAGTTATCCCTCGTGATCTCGATAGCAATACAGGTGTCTCTATCAACCCATAGCTATTGTTAAAGAGGCTTACCGAAACACTGCTTTGAGATACCCAATCCCAATAGGATAGCGGTGACAACCACTCCAATAATGATCCCTATGCCTAAGGATTAACTAGCTCGATAGAGGTGCTCTCAAAGATAATTTTTGGAATGATTTGGTGTTTAATGAGTCACCACTTTTGTTGCCTACATCTAAGCAGATGGTGTTAGGCTAATGTTGGCACATTTGTGATGTGGTCTAGAAAATTTAGCTTACCCCCTGTGCAAAAAGTGGAAGTAAAATGGATTAGTCATGAAAAGTCATTTGCAACATGGATGCATGTTGTGTGTGTGAGTGAATTTTTTGGAATTCATGTTATGGTTTTGAAAATTACTATTTTTATGTCTTTTCCTTACCTTTATTTTTCTCTCTTCTTCTTTTTTTCTTTTTTCTTTCTCTTCTTTTTTTATTATTTTTTATTATTATTATTTATTTTTTATTTTTTATTTTTATTACTTTATTATAATATTTTTTTGTTATTTTATTAATGCTCTATCAAAAGGATAAAATCGATGAATAAAATTTGATAATTTTATAGATGAATGCTTTTGAGTACGAAAATTTTGTCCTAAACTAATATGTACAAAAAAATAAAATAAAATTTGATAAAGGTCTAGGGAGTTAAAGGCTATCTCTAATCCCTCAGTGTTTAGAGCTCTATCTCCATCCCGTCCAGACTCTTAGTCGTCCGACACTCAAACTCCTTGATCTTTATGCTAAGGTCTGTGTGGATGCACTAGAGCTAATCCATCATCCGAGCCTCCAAGCCTTGAAAGAGAGCCTCAAATGAGGTCAGAGGAGGTGCTCAGGAGTTAGCCCTCGCAATCTCAATAGCAATGCAAGTGTTTTTGTAGACCCATAGCTACTGTTAAAGAGGCTTACCGAGATGCTACTTTGGGATGCCCAATCCCAGTAGGATGGTGGTGACAACTCCTCTAACAATGATACCTTTTCCTGAGGATCAGCTACCTCAATCAAGGTGCTCAAGAATGGTCCAAGCTGGGTTAAATTGAACACTGTGCTCTATAGTCTAAAGACTATACAGCTTGATCTAATTCAACTATTCGGAGCTATCAACATACCCCAGGTAGCTAACAGTCAGGACCCGATGCAAGTAGTGATGGACTAGGTCTCGAATGGTAGATGCCTTAGTCCAGTTGGTATTGTAGATCATGCTAGACTGACTAATGGACTCTTAATGCCTATATGGGTTCTCTAGGACTTTTGTCTCCATCGACTGGTAGGCATAACAGCTTAGTAAACTAGAGGAATGAGACATTAAATTAAGTCCCAAGTGCAACAAAGTGGATGGTGGACACATTGCTCTGGTGTACCCACCAAAATTGCAAGGTGCTTAAAAACTCTAAGGTGATGGCCAAATAAGTGGTGTATCTCTGCAAGTAAAACTCTTACCACCCCACCTAGGTGAGCAACTAGTCCACTTTGTATAGCTCTCCTAGGTCCCATAGTGTCTGGGTGCACATGTAATGGCTCCCTATCTGTGTGACCATAGAAAGGCATCTAAATCACTCAACTTCCTCGTCAATAACCCAGCCCAACACTACCACATGTTCTGGCATGGGTTGATGGTGTGGCCAAATTTTTTGGCATTTGTGGAGGCATGATTATATGTGTATATATAGTGTTTGGGTAACAAAAGATGATAGAATGTATGAAAATGACAAAAAATTGAAAAAATGAACCTTTTATAGTAAATGGAAAATGGCCATTTTTGTTCAGCCAAATGGCTATTTTGGCTTTGTTAAAATGGCCATTTTAAGTGACAAAAATGACCACTTTCTAAGAAAAAAATGGCCATTTTGAGGCCTGAAAATAGCCCTTTTTGGTTAGACTAAAATGCCCATTTTCTAGTTTCAAAACAGCTATTTTCAACTATAAAATGCCTATTTTTTGCTCAAAAATGCCCGTTTTCTAACCAAAAATACCCATTTTATCCAAAATGCCCTTTTTCACCTTTTTAAGCTATAAATGTGCTAATGCATGCAGAGATCCTCATGCCACTTGAGTTTCTACTCTTTTTTGCAACAATGAGTGACGAATTTCTTTGAGAACTTCATAAAATTCTCAATCTCCCCTCCACATGGGTGGCCTCCATCTTGGCTCCCTATAATGGGCTAAAATTTCTTCGAAGAGTGTGACTCGATCAGTCTTTTCTTAGGGTTATAACTCAATTTTGGGACCCATAATTCCATGTCTTCTAATTTTCTCATCAAGAATTGTGCCCCCTATTCGAGAAATTTGCTGTAATTTTAAGCGTGTCTCACTCTTTTGATACACTACCCTATTGCCTGACTTGTATTCCCTACTACCCGTATAAGGTCATCGATGCACTGGGCATATTGCCATCATTAACTACCAAATGGGTTTTCAAGAGAGGACTAGTCTCTTTAAGTGCACTGCTGGACTATGCTGAAGGGTACATAAACATTCCATCCGTTTGTGCAGGCATGTATTTATTCATATTCTTCTCTAAATACCTAATAGTTTTAGTTGAAGACCACTTTGGAGATTATCAGCTATTCAGTGTGGTTAATGATTTAATGAAAGAGATGAATCCTTTTCCTTTAATTCTTGTTGAAATAATTCTCGGGCTCGATGCTATGCAGTTTGGAGAAGCTGAATTCTTCCATTAGAGCCCACTTTTGCTTCATGTTTTTTTTAGAATAGATAACCCTATAAGGAGTTTTTGCCCTATTCTCATGTCTATCTTTTGCCTAGTGTAGAGAATTATGATGTTTTTATGAGGGACAAGAGTGGTTAATGGAGTCACCACCTAGCCTCTACACCAGGACCTCTGATCTTCTATATTAGAAAGATTTAAAATTTTAGATCTTATTTATGCCCTTATAATATGTTGTCCATGTATATTGTAATGTTTATCAGTCCCTTATCAATCAAACATGCATCATTCTTAATTAAATTATATCACTTTTTCATACAAAGGAAGTAAACTACAATATTCACAAAATATAACACATGTATACGTACATCTAAAAAATGGGTCATTTATTATTTGTTAATTAAACTAACAACTACCCGTAATTCTGTGGGAATTGGTAATAGTTGCCTAACTCCCATCTCTTAGAGATTGGCCTTTATTAAAATGCATTTTTCACATGACTTTTGATTAAGGAAATACAAATCTGTTTAATTAGAAAACACCAATTAATCATATATAAAGTCATTTGATGTGAAATTTAGGTTTTATCATGCAAAATAAGTTGTTTTCTAGCTATTACAACCCCAAAACAAGCTAAAATGTATAATAAGTACATAACCAAAGGAAACAAATCATAGCACTAAAATGGTCCTGCTTCTATATTGCTTAGTCCATGTAGACATTCTAGAGGTTTCATCTTAGTTCATGCAAACCATCTCCAGGGGGTAAGTCATCTCTATCCTAATTTTGTCTAGTAAGTAAATTCAATTAACAACTCACATGACATCGAAGTCAAATAAAGTTATATCAAAGTTATATAAATATTAATGTATAATAAATAGAATATGAACATATTTAAAATATATGAATCCATACCAATTGATTCTACAAACAAAGCATGTTCCAAAGACCTATCATACAATCCCTCATATACAAATCCGTAAGGACTATAGCCATCATGACACGGAGTCCGTGTGGACTACTTATCAATCCCATACACATAAATATGTGCCTCAACATCAATATATAAACATAATGATTCACATTCATCAACTAGCATATAACAAAGTACTTAAAACATAAAATCATGCTCACTGGATATAGGTCTATGCAGACTAATTCATCATATTCATATAAGGGAAGTAAGGCTGTGCGGACTAACTCATCATGCTTATGCCTAAAGGAACTAAGTCTGTGTGGACCTAACAATATTTGATTGGATTTGTGTGATGATTATTAACACAATACAACATGCTTAACATTGGCTATAATAATCAATTTTACATGTTGTTATAGATGGCCTACTCATTATGAATGGAAGTGGGGATAACAAAGTACCACCTCACTTATGTATCAATTTTAGAGATCATAGGCCTGTAAAACATCAAGAAGCATACAATGGACCTTAGATATTACCTGAACAAGAAATCTCTTCAAACAATAGCACAAAGGTCTCAAGGTTCAAGTGAAGAGGATTTGAATTGCTCTTGATTCAAGCTCTCCAATTTTTTAGATGCCTTCTACCATTTAAATGTATGTTCCAGGTTGTGATTTTTTAGCCTCCCTTTCTCTATTATTGTAGAGTAGTATATATACTTAGTCTCTTTAGGTTTTCCTATTTTTATCAAGAAATGAGTCCCAATCACAATGGGATTCTGGCTTTTAGATTGAATAGGTAGAATTCTTCCTCCAGAGTGCTCTTTTCATTGGCAAGTTCGTGAAAACTTATCCGTACTAGTTCGCACGGACCAAGCTTTTGGTATGCTAGTCTGTGGACTTCATGGGCTAGATCTTAGCTTATTCACATAGTTAGACCGTGCGAACATAGTTTAGTAGGTCCGTACAGACCTACCTCTTATTAACTTTGTGCTATGCTTGAGAGTTTGTCTCTAGCTATCATCACAGGTCAAAGGTGAGATGTCTATAGTTGCCCCCACTTTGGTGTGTGTTATGTATCAATAGTACATATCATAGTATCTGAGTTAGGGATACTTACCTATTAGCTTTTTTTACTCATACCATTATTGAATGGGCTTTAACGTAGACTTCAATATTGATTATTGATTAGCTTATGAGGCATGAACCCAGAATGATGGATTGGCTTATGAGGCTAAATTCAAAAAGATGGATTGGCTTATAAGGCTGAACCCAAAATGATTTATGAGGCTAAACCCAAAATGATGGATTGGCTTATAAGGCTGAACCTAAAATAATGGATTGGCTTACAATGCTGAACCCGAAATGATGGATTGAACTCAGAGTTGGTCCAGAATCAGTGAATTAAACTCGGGGTTGATTTAGAATTAGTGAATTGAACTCAAGGTTAATTAAAAATCAGTGGATTGAACTCGTGGTTGATTTATAATTGTAAATGGAACTTTAAGCTTATCCTACAAAAAAATGAGATATTAGTTAGATTGCGAAAAATTATTACAGAGTAAATTTGGCCCTTAGGAGTTATTCCCCTTTTTTTACTTTTATTCTTTTGAATTTGGTAGTAAAAAGTCCATATGGACTTTATTGGTCATGGTTCGTGCAGACTAATCTTGAAGAGAATCTATGCGAACTAATTTTGAGACTGACTCTCATGAACTAAGTAGAAGAAGGTCTATGCAGACTTTACAGGGAAGTCTATGCAGACTAATAACATGGAGATCTACTCGAACTTATCATGTCAAAATTATAATCGTCTTTTTTTCCCCTTATTTCTCATTTGTGTCCATTTTTGTTTCTCTTCTTTGCTATTTTTCTCTCCAGCAGGTGACTTTCTAATGGCTTCCAACATTGCTAGCACTTTTCATTCATCATCTTCCAATGGTAATGAAGAAACTCCAACCATCATCCTTTTTCCACTAGGGAAAAGATCTATCCCATCTCCTTCTCTATCAGAGGACATTTCTATGCTGACTCTGATTAGTTTTATGTCATTTGTTGCCATCAACTGGCCCTACAATGCTGCTCCCATGAATGGGATTGTGTTTGGTGATCTAATACCTATTTTGGCAAACTTAGCACACCATGCTTGTTCAGAGGTCTATCCTCAGGTGTGTTTTCTATCCTCTGTGTGTCCCCTTGCTATTCTGATCATGTTTTCTTTCACTTTTACACTGTGAAAATTTTCTAGTTAGATAAGTTCATGTGGACAAAGTTGGCTAAGGCATGATTGGTCCGTCCGAACCTAGTTCACTAAGGCGATTGGTCCATGTGGACCTAGTATTCAATTCCATTCTAGAACTTGTTATGTGATTGTTCTAGATAATCTATCTTATGAAGTCTATGCAAAACTGTGGTTAACTATGTTATGTTTGTGCAAACCTGTATTTGCTTGTGGCTATAGTCCGTATGGACTTATATATGTCTATAAGTGTAGTCTATACAGACTAAGCTTGTCAACTTTTCTTTGTCCAAGCGGACCTATTTTTAAAACATTTAGTCCATGCAGACTTTTGTTAACTTTTGCTTCTTTTTCTTATATAAATGCATCTTAAGTGTGGGACCACTCTATCTGGACCCCAATAATAGTACTCCACTATGCTGGTGTTAGTGAAGAATAGGGTTCAAGCAATTGGCTTTCAAACTTTTATAGACCATCTCGTGTATGGAGACTTTCGTCGAGACTTACAAGCTTTAAGGGCCTTATTGGATAGGTGGATAGACACCACCCACACTTTCCACTTGCCCTTTAGTGAGATGATAATCATCCCTTTTGACTAGGCCTTTATCATTAGGGCTCCTTGTACAGGACGTGCAATTACTTTTGATGCCCACTATCATCACCCATCTCTGAAGCTATAAGAGGTGAAGGAACTGCTGGGTTTTATTCCCTAGAACAGAGCTAGAAGCATTTGCTACACTGACTTATAGGAGAGATAAGGAGAAGAGTCCCCCTCGAGTCAGCTAGAGGTTGACCAGTATACCCACTACTTCATTCTTTACTTGATGTGTGCCACTCTTTTTGCTAATGCTAATGGCATAATAAGCTGGAGCTTCCTCCCTATCTTGGAGGAAGTTGACAAAATTGGCAAATAGAACTGGTGTTGCTCTTCTCTTGGGTGGATGTTCAGGAGTTTGGACATGGCTGTGCAGACCAAAAAGAGCCACCATTTCATCCAGGGCTTCATGTTAAGCGTGTTGGTAAGCAACTCTCCCTTATAAGCTCATGTTTCTTTGAAGCTTCTTTGTGACTTTATTATTTATTGTTTCAGGTGTAAGCTTATGAGCTTTATTTATTAGCTCATCCTTATAAGCTAGATGTGCTTCACCACTATCCAATGATGGATAGATGGGTGTGACCTTCTTCGGGTCCATAGAACGTGGCTTTTTTTATATAGCACCACTAACATCTTATCTCATGGGTCTAGACCGATATAAGTATTTCCTGCGCATTAAGTTAAAAATCTTTGTTAGCTATTTATTCACATGTAACTAGTACTTACTTGTATAGATTG
>CANXYI011661489.1:0-13769 GCA_948208565.1 Hura crepitans
TGCGAACAAATAAAGTAAATTGTAATGAATGATGCATAAATTAGATAAGTAAATAACTAAATTAGTATAAATGAATGAATTGGACCTAGCAATTTAGGATGACATAATTGTGTGCGGAACTTCCATGATGCTTGTGGCATGAGATATCATATAATTATGTTATTCCACCATTGAGTCTGGTACTCAGCGTATCGGCGTTCTAATGCATAGGTCACGAAGTACGGGTCAGTGTTAGACATTAACATCGGTGTAGCTATCCCAGTGTCTTTTGGTATATTACTTTCCTTATTAATTACATATGAATAGTGTACTGCACTCGTGTATATATGTAGGTTAGAATGGGTAGCAAGAATATATGTATTAATAAAGTGTGACTGAGTATGTATGTACAATGTTATGAAATGAATGAGTATTTTCTTGGTATGCTTGTGTGTTGATGGGTCTACGACCCTGTGTATTATGGATTATGTTGTTGTGTTGCTAGTTGATTTTGGAGGACCAAAGGGTCCAAAGGAGGAAATAAGGAGTGTGTTTATATTAAAAGTGTGTTTTCTTTGCAAGTTTAATTAGGTTAGGAACTAGGGTAGCCGGTATGCTACCCGAATTTCTATAATTGTTTGGTAGTGTTTGGAGAAAGTTTTAATAGACTAAAATAGGACATAAATTTAGAGTAAGTGATCAGATATGAGTAATAGAAAGGTTTGGTCAACTTTGGTCAAACAAGAGGAGGAGTTAAATGAAAGGCCTCTAGGGAAATCCAAGGATGGGTGACCTTAACGAGAAGTGACACGCGTTGCCTATTTCAGGTAGAAATGGGTAGGGGGTCGTTCACTTATCGTATGAGGAAGAACTTATAAGTATCCTAGCTAGAGAGGTTAACGAGTTGCGGAAAAAGATAGTGTCGTTGGTGAAAGTGTTATGGCAACATCACAGCATGGAAGAAGCTACATAGAAGAGTGAAGCTCAAGTGAGAGAGCAATATCCACATCTCTTTGAATCGAGTATGTCAATGATGACATCTCTTTTAAGAGGGGAAGAAATGTAACGACCCGAAAATCCCAACTCTCATGAATAGTACTTCTCAAGATGAATAATGCTTCCCAAAAATCGAGTCATACTAAGTGTACCAGCATAGAGTATTAATTATGAGAGAATTTTGGGCAAAGTTTGAAGCCGATCCAAAGTCGTTTGGATGGTTAAAAATGCTAAACAAGATTTTACAACAATGTCCTATGAATAGTACTACAGGTGAAGCTGAATCGTAAAATATATTAAAAGTTGCTCAAAATAATCTAAAAATATTACAACTTGATTCTCAAATATTCCAAATAGTCCATTGGCTTTAGAATCAGAATTTTCTAATATCGAAAAGTATTTTTACTTAATTTTTGGGAAAGAAAATATAATAATTTTTTAGGTTTCCTTCGTTTCTCGGGCTTAAGGTTTTAAGAGAATTTAGAGAAGGAATTTATCTAATTTGAGGGACAGAAATGAGGAAATTCTAATATTCCTAGTGGGGATAAAAATTTTACAAAGTTTTGGAGAAAATAATTTTAAAAAAATTATAAATACCCTTTCCCTCTATTTCCCTTCATTTCCATCCCAATTCCCCCTTTCCATTTCCCTACTAGCTGACACCCACCTCTTTCCCCCTCTCTTCCTTTTTCTTTCTTCCTACACTTAAACCCACCCTCAAAAACTTATCTCGAAGGGTAGAGCATCCTAAAAGGAACCCGTTGACGCCAAGAAACTCGAATTTGGTAGAGTAACTTAGGAGGAATCGTAATTTTCCTCTTAAGGTGAATAGTGCACATCCGACAATCGGGTAATTTTCTTTCGATTTTAATTTTTTTCCTAGGTTCCTTAGGTACCCAAGAGAGTATATATAGGCTTGTTTTGATTTTAGGATTTTTCTATGATTTTATATTTTTTTTAAAAAAAATCATACCTATTTGAATTCGTAGGCAAAAACTTGATCCGAGCTTCTCGAGGCAAGGAAAAGGCCTAGGAGAGCATCGGGCATCTTAGACAACCTATCTTGGTATGTGTAATCACCTTAAATTGAAGAAATTGACATGGTTATCATTATGGCATTTCTACATAAATATGGCAATTAATGTAATAATGAGTAATAAATGCATTTTGGGCATGAAATGTGCTAGCCTAAAGCTTATTATGTAGGTGTACATGCATTTTCAAGACAAATCAAGTAATAAATGCATTATGTGAATTTATGAATTTATTGATGTATATGTAATTAATATGCACATGTGTGTGTGTCATTAATGGATGATAATATGTGCATTTATGTGACATGAATCAGATGCTAATGGTAAGAGTATGTTAACAAAATGGTCATTAAATGATGGCATGCTCATATATGTAATAATATGACCATATAATGTTATTATACAATATTGATCCTATATGATCATATATAATTGATTTGAAGTATATGGATTTGATATTGAGCATCTAAGCATGATTTATAACTGTAAATGTGTATGTGTGTGTGATTTAATAGCCTTAGGTATATGGAGGCCAAAACTTCATGTATGTGGGCCATATAGGCATTTTGTGATTTTTAGCATATGGATTTATCTATAAAGCTTGCTTTGGCTTTGAATGCCTTTATATGTGTTTACATGTGACAAATAAAGGTGTGTATGTTCTTATAATGGTGGCTAAATGCCATATTGAATGGTGTATGATTTGTTGCCAAGTAAATAGACATCAAATGTATCCAAATCACTAAATACCAATGTTATGTGTAAAATGACATGTAATGCGGAATGTGATTGTTATGCATAACCATAATGCATTAGACATTATAAAGCATGTTAATGATGAAAGTAATGGCATGAAATATAACGGATGAGTATTTCTAGCTTTTACACCTAGGCAATGTGACCATTTGGTGTTTGTAAGCTTATGTGAGCCTAGATTGGCTATGCTATGTATTATATGACACATGCTACTTAGCATGAGAGTTTAGACCTCGCTGATATACGAAATGGCCAATGTGATCAGTTTATGCAAGTTGATACATAAACAATGTTATAGGTTAAAAATTATTAAAATGGAATAAATCAACAAGTTTAATGATGCCTATACAATTTGACAACCTAGTTTGGATAGATTGACTGGTCAACTAGGATTTAGTAGCTCCAATATTTACCTTCAGGTAGGAGACCTATGAGTTAATGTTAAGTGTCGACAGGCATGAGTCCATTAGGCTAATGTTTTTAGCACTTTCAGGTGCGAGGCCTATGGGCTAATGTGTTTAAGTATCTGTAGGTATGAGTGCCTTCGAATATAATGTTTTATGCACTTTTAGGTGTGGGAGCGCCTTCGGGTGCAATGTTGTAGATCTTTCAGGTGCGAGGCCTTTAGGCTATCGATATCCACTATCCTACCTTAGACAGCTATCTTTTTAGTATAAGCATAAGTTAAACATAAAATAATGGTAATTGCAACCTAAATGATGTCTTATATATGAGTTTTATAATTATGACATAATAAAGGGTTAAATCTATGGATATGATACATGTAGTAAAATGCAGAATTTAATGCTCATAAAATTGATGTATTAGTGTATATAGGGTCATGAAACCCAAACATGTGGTAATGGCGTATATATATGGTTATGGGTCAAATGCATATTGTTATACTCGTTACAATGTATAATTAAGTATTTGTATATTTTTGAATGATATATGAGTGCTTTATGCATATGGTTGATTTTAATTATGTTAAGAGCAATTATGTTGTGATTATGGATATAATGTGGTTTGTGTGCATTTTAAAGGCAAGTACGTGCATCAAAAATGCATAATGATATGAGATTCATAATGTGTGTGTATGTGTGATGGTAAATGATTAATTTGACACATATTGCATAAAGGCATACTTAAACTATCATATTCAAGTTAAAGTGATTACACCACTAAGCGAAAGCTTAATGCATTGCCTGTTTGCAATACATAGGTAATAGAGCAATAGATTATAGTTAAAGCTTCTGCCTCACAGGAGATCATGAGGGCTGCCCTTTTAGGATACTTTTTGGTTTCAGAGGGATTGGGCCTAATCTGTAAACATGGGTCGATTTTATAACTAAAGTTGTATTTATTATAAAAGCTTTATATTTCTTACATGACTTATGTGATAACTCTTAATGTTGCATGTGAGAATATTGATTGAGTTGAGCTTGAGGCTCTGTGATTTTCTAATAAGTTTAGAGGGTCAAGAGGACCCATTTGGAGTTGAGATGTGTTGTATGTCAATATAGAAATGTTTTTAATAGGTTTACTATTTGGAAAAGTGTCCCGATATAGCCATTATGCTGCTGGATTTTTTACATGATGATCCCATTAGTTGCCTCATAAAGCATGCCAAATGGTTTTTAGTGTTTTTATAACTCCATAAATAAAGAAATCACTTAACTAATAAAAGTTTTTATTTAATTAGATTTTTATGGATAGTGAAATCGGATATCGATATGTATACGTGCTCCCTATTTAGGTCCGATGTACAGAATAGGTAAAGGGTGCAATAAATTCGGGGCTACACACTTATATATATACACTGCACAGGCATAAAACTAGGGGTTAGTTTCAGAGCATCTTAACCTAGAGATTATGGTTAGCAACCCTATAAGCCAACATGTGATAGAGAACAAGGTTTACAAGGAGTGTCCTTTGATGGAACAAGGACACTAGTTTTTAGCTGACCTTATAAAGTTGCCTTTTAATGAATTCGACTTGATCTTAGGTATAGATTGGTTATCCAAGTATCAAGTGATTATGGATTGCAAGCAGAAGAGATTGTGTCTTAAAGCTGAAGATGGTGTAGAGATCACAATTGTGGGGGAAAGAATAGATTTTCCCTCTAATGTTATCTCGGTTACTACAGCTAAAAGGTTAATAAGAAAGGGGTGTCAAGCTTTCTTAGCTCATATGTATAATGCTAATAGAGAAGTGTTAGATGCTAGTTCTATACTAGTAATGTCAGAGTATGTAGATGTTTATCCTGAAGAGTTACCCAGTTTGCTACCTGAGTAAGAACTCAAGTTAAGTATTAAGTAACTACCTAGCACTGCCACAGTATCGATAGCTCTAACTGAGTTAAAGGAGTTGAAACTTCAGTTGCAAGAATTATTGGATAAAGGGTTTTATAAGATTGAGTGTGTCACCATAGGGAGTACCGATTTTATTTGTGAAGAAAAAGGATGGTTCACTTCGATTGTGTATGGATTACCGATAGCTGAACATGGTGACCATTAAGAACAAGTACCCTTTACCACAGATCGATGATTTGTTTGAATAGCTTAGAGGAGTTAGGGTGTTTTCTAAAATTGATCTGAGATTTAGATATTACTAGTTAAGGTTTAAAGAGGCATAGATGGCCAAAACTACTTTTAGAACACGGTATGGCCATTATGAGTTTTTGGTAATACCATTTGGGCTTACCAATGCTCTAGCAACATTCATAGATCTAATGAATCGTGTGTTCAGGTAATATCTTGATCAATTTGTAGTGGTTTTTATTGATGATATCTTGGTTTTTTCCAAAAGCAAATAAGAACACGAATAGCATTTAAGGATAATTCTTGATATTCTAAAAGAAAAGAAGCTTTATGCTAAGCTCAACAAGTGTGAGTTTTGGCTGAGCCAAGTGGCTTTCTTAGGACATAGATTCAATAAATGGTATCCAAGTTGATCCAAGTAAGATTGAAATGGTTATGCAGTGGAAACCACTCAGGAATATGATAGAGATTAGAACTTTCCTTGGTTTACCTAGGTATTATAGACAATTTGTTAAGGGTCAATACCGATGACTTATCTATTAAGGAAGGATGTAAAGTTTGTATAGGATGATAGATGTGAAGAGAGCTTCGACAAGTTGAAAGCTTTGTTGATAGAAGCTTATGTTCTTATATAGCCAATGATCAGGAAAGATTTTACCATCTTTCATGACACATCTCATAATGGATTGGGATGTGTGTTAATGCAAGAAGGCAAGGTTGTTGCTTATACTTTGACACTGTTAAAGTTATATGAGAAGAACTACCTTACCCATGATTTAGAACTAGCAGCAATAGTGTTTGCTTTGAAGATTTGGAGACACTATCTCTACAGAGAGAAGTGTTATGCTTATACAGATCATAAGAGTCTGAAGTATCTTCTTACCTAAAAAGAATTAAACCTAAGATAAAGACGTTGGATGGAATTGATCAAGGATTATGATTGCCTGATTGATTATTATCTAAGAAAGGCTAATGTAGTGGCAAATGCTCTTAGTAGGAAGTTTATATTAGCTATGAAGGCTGTGAATGTCAGATTATTGCTAGTGGGTGATGATGCTTTGTTGGTAGAGATACAAGTAAAGCCTAGTTTGCTGCAACAAGTCAAGGATTCTTAAAGAGATGATCATAGGCTGATGAGTGTGATTAGTGCCATTCAAGAGCAGAAGCCCACTGAGTATGAGATAAAGAGTGATGGTTGTTTGTACTACCATAATAGGATCTGTGTACTAGATGTGGAAGAGTTAAAGACATGAATTTTGCATGAGGCTTATAGTGCTCTGTATATGCATCCTGGTAGTACCAAGATGTATCAAGACCTGAAGTTATCTTATTAGCCATTAGGTATAAAGAGAGATGTGTCTAAATTAATGACCAAATGCCTCACTTGTCAACAGATAAAGGTAAAGCATCAAGTTTCATCTAGTTTGCTTCATCCTATAGCAATTCCAAAATAGAAATGGAACAGGATCACTATGGATTTTGTGGTTGGCTTACCGATGACAAGGAGTAGATGTAACTCAGTTTGGGTGGTAGTAGATCATTTAATAAAGACTACTCATTTCATATAAGTCTAAATGGACTATTCTTTGGTTAAGTTAAACATTGATGAGATAGTTAGATTACATGGAGTGCTATCTTTCATTGTATCTTATCGAAATCCAATGTTTACATTGAGGTTTTGAAAGAAGCTTCATAATGCCTTGGGTACTTTATTGAGCTTCAGCACGGCATTTCATCTACAGAGTGATAGACAATTAGAAAGAGTCATTCACATAGTCTTTTGATACTTGAGTAATTGGATAGTTAATTATGTATAGCGTTGTGCTTATTACTTATCAAGTGCTTTAAAATATGTTAAAGAGTTATGCCATTGAGTTCAAGGGTAGCTGGGATCACTATCTATCATTAGTAGAATTCGCTTACAATAATAGCCATCAAGCAAGCCTGGGAATGGCTTCTTATGAGGTGTCATATGGAATGAAGTACAAAACTCCATTATGTTGGTATTAATTGAGTGAGACGAAGCTTATGGGACTAGACTTGATCTAAGATGTTGAAGAGAAAGTCAAAATCATTAGAGATAAATTGAAGGTAGCTTCAGACAGATAGAAGTCATATGTTGACCTAAAGAGGAGAGATGTGCAGTATGAAGTGGGAGACAAGGTGTTTCTTAAGGTTTCACCTTGGAAAAAGGTTTTATTGTTTAGGAAGAAAGGCAAGCTAAGTTCGAGGTTTATCGATCCATACAAAGTGACAGAACGTGTGGGACCAATAGCCTATAGGCTAGCTTTGCCTCCTAAACTTCAACAGATTCATAATGTTTTTCTTATATTTATGCTACAAAGGTACAAATCAAATCCTTTGCATGTTATATTGGTTGAAGAAGTGAAGGTTAGGCCAGATCTAACATATGAGAAAGAACTTATGAAGATCTTGACAATAGAAATGAAGGAACTTCGAAACAAGTCTATGCCTTTGGTGAAAGTACTCTAGAGACATCATGGCATGGAAGAAGCCACTTAGGAGATAAAAGCTCAAATGAGGGAGCATTATCCTCTTCATTTGAACCAAGTAATTTCAAGGACTAAATTTCTTTTAAGAGGGGAAGAAATGTAACACTTGAAAAATCCCAATTTTTATGAAGAGTACTTTCCCGGGATGAATATTGCTTTTGAGACTCAGGGTGCATTAAAGTTACTAGAAGAAAGTATTAGTCCTAAAATAATTTTAGGCAAAGTTTGGAATCAATTAGAGTTTATTTGATTGGTTAAAAATGCTAAGAAAGTTTTTACGACAATGTTTTGTGAATAGTATCAAGGTAAAGTTGAACCATAAATAATTTTCAAAGTTGCTCAAAAAATTCTAAAACTTGTATAATCTAGTACTCAAAAATTCCACGGAGTCTAATGGTACTAGAATAAGAATTTTTAGAGGTTAAGAATTATTTTATTTGAATTTTAGGATAAGTAAAACTAGCATTTTAATTCAATTTCTTATGATTTTTGAGCTTAGATTTTTAGAGCATTTAAAGACATAATTTATTTAATTTTTAGAAGTGGAATAGGAGAAAAAGGAATTAAAATAAGGAAGAAATAAATTTTTGAATGCCATAAGAAAATAAATTTTTATAACTATAAATAGAATTTTTGGGTTTAAGTTTTGGTCAAACTATCACATAAATGCCTCACCCTTCCTCTCTCTTCATCATGATGGTAAGCAAAGGAGAAATTCTCCATTTTCTTTCTTTGCTCTTCTAAATTCAAGCTAAAACCTAACATCAAACCATAAAATCCAAGCTTTTAAGGTACCTAAATGCTTAATTGAGTGTTTTTATAGAGAAAAATGGAGGAAAATTTCAAATTTTTGGGTTGGATAAATAGTGAAAAAAATTTGATTTGGTAAAAATTTTGAGAAACTAATATTTTTCTCATTTTTAGTAGGTGCCCAAGAGTAAAAAAATGTAGTCTTTCAAAATTTTTAGATATTGTATGATTTATTACAATTTTTCTAAAATCAAATCTATAATGGGTAGTTGAGAAAATAAAACAAATGCATGATAAAGGAAAAACGAAGGTGTGAGCGGTCCTTGGGGTCTCATTATGATTATTTTGGTATGTGAAATTGAATTATTTCATGAATATTTTAAAATGCCTTAATTATGCATCATATTAATTAGAGTAAATGTTATGTTAAATGTATGTAAGTGGCTAAATTGTGTAATTTGCCTCATTAAATTATGTAATGTATAAATAATGATATGATGTATAGAAATAAGATGACAATAATATATGATGTTAGTTGGATCTTTGGCCAAAATGGGTATATGTGTTTAATGAGATGTAAACATTTGACTTAATGTATGATTAACATGATATAACACTCTTGAAAGAGATATTAAACATGACAATTAGCATTAAATGCAAAATAAAGTTTATATTGCCTTAATGGCATTGTTATTAAGAAATGTAAATGATATATGTAAATTGGTGATTTTGTGGCTTAATGTAAAAATGTTCAAGTAGGCATAAAAGATTAATCATGGTAATTTCTTTGATAATGATCATGATATGTGGAATGGAGGTGGATATGTCAATATTGAGCTTAAATGGCCATATAGATGTATATGTGAAAAATTAAATATAATATGGCCTTAATACGATGTTTTATGATCATGATGAAATGATAATTATGTTAAATTTTTCGATATGGTTAATTATTGACATTATCATAAGTTAAAGCCAGTTTTAATCTCCTTAAGTTGGTGAAATCTAAAGAAATATATTAGATTCCCCATATGCTTAACAACCTAGATAGATAGGTTAACCGGTCAATTAGGGGTATGTTAGCAGCTGCTAGGGTACTACGATGCTATTTCATGTTTTAGTCTATAGGTCCACTTTTAGTTTGACCCAAAGACATACTTATGTTTGATCTTCGGATCCACGTTGCTAGATAAACTTCTGGTTCATAAATAGTCATAATGGCCATCATTTTATGTTATGTTTGATCTTTAGATCTATGTTGGTAGATGGACCTTCAGGTTCATAAAGGTCGTACTGGCTGTCTACCCCTGTTATCTATAGGTTTCGTGTTTTAATCATATGGGCAAAATAAAAAAGGATATTATAATTTGAATCATAATATTACTATAAAATGAAATGAATTGATATTATGAAAAGAATTATGATGAAGTTCTCTTTTATGAAAAAATCACTGAACTTATGTCTAATGGTGTGATTATGTGATTTTTATACCATTATTTAATCAGTGCATGTCTATGTATTATTTTAGGCATCATAAATTATGCATATGGTGATGAATATTAATATTGTATGAATTGGTAAACTAATAGGGCATAATGCATTATTTATTTTGATTTCACCATTAAGTGAAATGCTTAGCGCATAATTTTATTTGCAATGTATAGGTCAGAAGAGCAAGTGAGCCTAAGCCTAGGGACATCTAGACACAGAGAGAAGGCCATTATTTTTGGTATCCTTTTGATGTATGTAATTAAGTTGCGTAATGTATAGACATAGAAAGGCACTCTTTGTATGATGTAAATATTCTTAGGCCTAAACTGTAATGTTATGTAAATTAAGCTTGTGTATGAGTTGTAAATCAAATTTTAAATTATTTTGAAATGTTTAATGTATGTTTGATAGTCTTTTCTTGAGGTTGAGACTGTGATGTTGAGAATGTTATTTTGGAGTGATTAGATAGATCACGGAGTTAGGATTTAATTGAGAAAAATATATAAAAGTGTTTTTATTAATGCAAGTTACCAAAAAAAAAATTTGGGATAGTGTCCGGTATAGCTGTTATACTCCTAAAATTTTGGCACAAGGATTCCCAAATTGGCGATGTAACTTTATTTTCTAAAAGTTTTTGAAAATTCACATTTTTGACATTAAAGTGTACATGGTCAAATGTTTGTAAATAAGAATTATGTAATGAGAGTGGATAATATGTTATGTGTTGCATAACTTAGTCGTGTTAGGCAACTAGTCGGCAATTGGGTAAGGGATGTTATATTAGGTGGTATCAGAGCTCGATTTAGGTGTTCCTAGGTAGTATAAGAGTGCTTAAGTGTCAAGTCTATACATAACAAAATTTGATAATACCGAGGCTTACCAATTTGTTCTTATGCCTACAGTTACGACAAGTGTGCCTAACAAAGAGGAAGAAGATCAAGCTTCTATGTCTGTGGGATAGAAATCTGATAGAATAGCCTTAGTATCTAGGACGGTTGCTAAAAAGGCATTATCAGTATCCTGAGGTCTACTAGCTTATATATAGGAGATGCTACAATTATTAAGATAGGCTATGACAACTGCTCCACCACTAGTAACACAATAGTAGGAACTTCTGTTGGCTCTCCAAAAGACTTATTTAGAGAGAGTCAAGAGGATGGGAGCTAAAGATTTCAAAGGAAAAGGGCAAGTTGATCCAAAAATAATTGAGTATTAGTTAGATCATATAAAAAAAATGAAGTGGATACACTGTACACCTGCAAAGAAAGTGATATGTGTTATTTCTTTACTATAAGAAGAGGCCTCTAAATGGTGGTATGATTTGATTGAGTATAAGATAGAGGATGAGCTGACATAGGATTTCTTCTTAGAGGAATTTTATAAAAAGTATATACCTGAGGATTAATTGGATGATAAAAGGTAATAGTTTATAGACCTTAGATAGGACCAGAAGTCTGTCAGGGAGTACGAGAAGGACTTTTCCATGCTTAGCCACTATGCTAAGGATACTATCACTACAGAAGCTGATAAGTGTAAGCGGTTTAAGAAAGGGTTACATATGGAGATAAAATCTCAAGTGGTTCTTATAAAGATAAGAAATTTTAATTAGTTAATGTTAGTTTGCTGATCAACAAAGAAGATGTAGAAGGAGAAGGGGGAGTATTATCAAAAGAAGAGATCTTCTGGTCTAGGAGTATCTAATTTTATATAGCAACTAAGAAAAAGATTTAGAGGTGGTCAGTAGGGGCACCATAGCAATTTCAAAAGCTGAGTCACTCTCAAAAGATAACCCAAGGGAAACAGATATAGGTAAGACTAGATAGCAGTTATAAGCAGTAAGTATACCAGTTTTTATAGCTAGAGGTGGTCAGGCTCCTCAGTGTCTAACTTGCCATAAACAACATAAGGGGGAGTGCTGAAAAGCAAGCCATGAGTATGTTTTGGGTGTGGATCACTTTTTACATGATTGTCTTTCCACAGCAAATGTTGGACAGAGATCTACACACACTTTTACTCAAGGTTAGAGAGGAGACCGAGGTGATAGGAGAGATAGGGCAGAGGGAGTTCACAAGGATAGAACTGAGTCTAGAGTAGAATAGAGAGCACCTACTTGATAGTATGCCATTAAGGCATAAGAGAAGGTTAATGAGTCTAATGTTATTGCTGGTACTTTCTATCTCTTTGACTCTCCTGTTTTGGCTTTAATTGGTATGGGGTCTACACATTCATATGTTTGCACACCATGAGCATGAGATTAAGGGTTAGAGTCAAAACTTATGGACCTAGAAATCTTGTTAGCAACCCTTTAGGTCAGTATGTCATAGTAAACAAAATTTACAAGAAGTGTTTATTGATAGTCCAAAAACACCAGTTTTTGGTTGATCTCATTGAATTGCCATTTAATGAGTTTGATATAATATTAGGCATGGATTGGCTATCCAAGTATTAGGCTATAGTAAATAGTTTTTAGCTGATCTCATCAACCTACTGTTTAATGAGTTTGATATGATATTAGGCATGGATTGGTTGTCCCAGTATCAAGCTATAGTAGATTGCAAGTTATAAAGGTTGACTCTTAAAGATGATGATGGTGTTGAGATTATAGTTGTGGGTAAAAGGATAAATTTTTTGTTTAATGTTATCTCAGCGGTGATAGCAAGACACATGTTAAGAAAGGGCTATTCAACTTTTCTAGCTCATATTTATAATACCCAAGTTAAGAAGCCAAATGTTAGTAATATATCAGTAGTGTCAGAATTTATGGATGTATTTCCAGAAGAGTTACCCGATTTGCCACTAGAATAGGAACTTGAGTTTAGCATTAGAGTTTTACCTAGCACTTCTCTAATGTCCATAGCTCTTTATAGAATGGCTCCAGTAGAGCTAAAGGAATTAAAGATCTAGCTTCAAGAATTATTGGATAGAGGTTTTATCAGACCTAGTGTTTCTCTTTGGGGAGCAGCTGTATTATTTGTGAAGAAAAATGATGGTACTCTTTGATTGTGTGTAGATTACCATCAGTTAAATAAAATGACTATAAAAAACAAGTATCTGTTGCCACAGATTGATGATCCTTTTTATTAGCTTAAGGGTGTAAGAGTGTTCTCCAAGATTGACTTGAGATTTAGTTATTATCAGTTGAGAGTAAAAGAGGCTGATGTTGCGAAGGTAACATTCAGGATGAGATATGGCCATTATGAGTTTTTGGTAATGCCATTTGGGCTTACGAATGCTCCTGTAGCTTTTATGGATATGATTAATAGAGTTTTTAGACTATATCTAGTTCAGTTCATAGTTGGCTTTATTGATGATATCTTAGTGTATTCCAAGAATAGAGAGGAGCATGAATAGCACTTAAGGATAGTTATGCAGATTTTGAGAAAGGAGAAGCTTTATGCAAAACTCAACAATTGTGAGTTTTGGCTTAGTGAGGTGTCTTTTCTTAGAAATATAGCTTCTATAGAAGGGATTTGGATTGATCTTAGCAAGATTAAGGCAGTTATAGAGTGGAAGCCACCTAGGAATACCATATAGATTTAGAGTTTTCTTAGGTTGGCTAGTTATTATAGATGATCTATTAAGGGTTTTTCTTTGATAGTAGCATCTATGACACATCTGTAAGGAAAGATGTTAAGTTCATCTAGGATGACATGCATCAAGAGAGTTTTAACAAGCTTAAGGCGATATTGATAGAAGCACATATCCTAGTT
>CANXYI011661524.1:0-19830 GCA_948208565.1 Hura crepitans
TACTCAGTTACATACTTGTGACTATGGGGCGCAAGTGTTAGATACAGCGAGTATCATGGTTCTTTGAACAAGACTAACTTGCTTGGAGATGCAATTGTTTTACTATAGATCTGAAGCTAAGACTCCGATGGATCGAGCTTCATGAAGGATTTATATATACTATCCCCCAAATGGGCAGATCTAATAATAGAATGTCAAAAAGAAAAAACTATCATAAGGATAATGGGAATGTCAGGGTACTGGTGATAACATAGGATTTTAACGAGGGAATAAAGTCATTGAGGCTTATTGATTACAGATAGAGGAAATAGCGATGTAAACATATTGAGATTTAACAAAATCGATAGATACAAAAGAAGGACAAGGGAAATATTTCTAAAAGCCATTGGAATATTCAGAGAGCCTGTGAATAAACCATTAAAATCGGATAGAAAAAGTGAAGATTTGCTTCACTCTTAGAAAAAGAGTAAATCTTGGTAAGAAGAAAAAAGAGAGTTTAGCAGATCCGTGGTTATCAATAACTTAATTATAAATAATTTTCTTAAATTTTTAATTATCTGAAATAACTCATCCAAATTACATAAATCAATGGTAAATTAATAGATTTAACCTTTTTATTCAAATAAGGATTATTTGTTTATATTTATAAGATATGAAATATTACTAATGACAGAATAAAAATATACACATAATCAAGGGAAATGAATGTAAACAATGTTTACTATAAATAAATCTTCTCAAAATTGATGTATATTTAAATCATTTATTATTATAAACATAAAAAAATAAAAAAATATAATATAGGAAAGAAATTTATAGTTAGGTAAATAAGATAAGCCTAATCTCCAAAATATATTTTTAATTCTATTAGATACGCCATCTTATTCCTAATCATCCGATAAATATCTAAATCCCTACACATTATATAATTAATCAAAATTAATTCATAATTAGCCCCTTTAAAATTATGATCCTAAACATTAATTAAATAAGGATATAGTCATTGTGAAACAAATTAATTATTATCCAATAATCAACAATTACATCCTAAATAAAATGCGACATGGGGTGCCTAATACCTTCCCTATGTTGAAATAACCCTGAACTTAAAGCATAGACGAGGACATTCGGTGACTAGCTGCACCCTAATCAGCTAGTGGCAACTCATTCTTACCTTAAAAGCCATGTCGCCTAAGCCCCACTTTCATTACACGCTGTCGGGGTCGGATTGTGACAAAGATCTCAAAGATTTCTTAAAAAAAGTTAAAATGCAGTTTTCCACAAGGAAAATGGCCGTTTTGTGAAAAGGTGCCATTTTTAAAAGGAAAACGAACATTTTCAAGAAAACAGTTATTTTCACAACGAAAATTACTATTTTGTGGAAAATAGCCATTTTGCCTACCAAAACAGCTATTTTACTAGAGAGGACCATTATAGAAGGGAAACAGTCATTTTGTGAAAACGGCCATTCTAGCAAAATGGCTGTTTTGCTAAAACAGTTGTTTTCACCTCCAAAATGACCATTTTTTGCTTCAAGAAATGTGTTTAAATTCTAAATTGATTTTTTCGAAAAGGGGGATGACTTTTGAGAGAAAAAGACACCAGAAATTAAAAATAGACTTTTAAAACACTATTTTTGAGATTTTTGAACATTTTGTCGCAATTTTCTAGTCTTGTCAAGATCTTTTCTAAAGGCAAGTATACACAGTGGGTCGACCAACCCTTTCACCTATTGCTTTATTTTTCTTTTTGCCTTATCCATCTACCAGTTAGATGTGATAACTTATTTGTGTAATATTTTTATTATGTTGGTTTAACTGTTTATTTTTATTTTATTTTTATTCGCCTGTCTATTTTGCTTCGACCTGTTTATTTTGCTTTGCATACTAATACTTTAATTTTATTGTGATGTGAGTTGTTTGATTTATTGGGGCCTGATTTTCCTATCTTTCTGCCACTTCCTTAAACCTTGGTAAAGTAGCCTTTTAACGACCTTTTATTTTTATTTCTTTCTTGTTGTTATTTTTATTTTCGTTCTTTATTTTATTTAACTTATTTTCATTATTGCTGCCCATTTTATTTATTTAGATTGTATTTTAGGACATTTCAAATGTAATTTTTATTTTTTATTTAGTTAGAATGTATTTTAGGTAATTACCATGTAATCTATTTTTATTTCAGTCCTCTATGTTTCATTAATGTTGTAATAGGTAGAAAATGATTTTTGCACGTTGGAAAAAGTAATCAAAAATCATTTTTGTACCTAATTAATTGGTGTTTTGCTAATACAATAGGTTTTTATTTTTCTTAATAAAAGTCATGACAATAAAATCTATTTTTTAAAATTGACATGCGAGAACCAAATTTCTCAAGACAATCAATTCACTCGATTTCATGTATGATATTTTAATTTCAAGCACCTTGTTTATTTTCTATAAATACATTTTGTGATACGTGATTTACTTCAATTGTAAAATGCCACTTGAGAAAGAGAATAATATTATAAATTTGAACCAAACTTCGATATTAACTTGAGGTATAAATATGAGTAGGGTTTCAAACCACTCTGGTTTTAGCCCTACCAGGTATGTCTCAACTTCGATTGGGTGGCGACTCCTACCTTGTGGTGCCTAACTCGCTCTTCCTAGGCTAATCAAGTAGGAATGGCTTAGGATTCCCCTAGTTTCCTTCTCATCTTTCGAGACTCGAGGTGTGAGATTTAGGTCGAGTCTTCGGCTGTTTCAGTTTGATCGGCCGTAGAGAGGAAGGTGGAAGTGAACACACTTACACTTCAAAAAGTCACTATTCACTCCATACTTATATCTTCCATTTGAGAGCTTATTTTTAGATTCTCTCACTTGGATAGTGTTCTATGGAACATAGAGGTAAATTGCCATATAAAGTTTGCAAGATTTGGTGGAGAATTGGTGTAAGAAAGAGAAGAAAATGGTGGAAAGCTTTCCTTTATTGGTGGCAACATTTTTTTTTGGGAAGAAAGGGAGATGGAGGATGACTTTTATGCACATGTGGCCTTCCCACATGTGTAAGGTCATATATATGGGTAAGTGGCATGGTTAGATCATGACACTGTGGTGATCTAACGATTCGTATTCACCCAGTTTCTTTTTAAACTTTAGAAATTCATTTTAATTTTTGTAGACCTCTAAAAATACTCATTTTAGTATTAAAAATCCTCAATTAGTGCCATTAAGAGACCTATAAAATTTCAAGTCAAAAATCCATCGGCAACTATGGTTACTATTCACTCGCTAAAATAAAATATTCTAAATAAATATCAGATGGTCTCAAAAAATTAAAATTGCTTCACCACCCTATAGATTGGAATTTTTAAGGTTTAGGGTATGGTATTTTTGGGTTTGTCAAGGCACATCCTAGAGCTGTCCTGACACAACCTTGTTTTATGTCACTATTCACTAGTTCTTAACTAGAAATGATTTATTGGTTCTGCTAAATTTTTAAATTATTTCATTTTGTCTATTTTCTAGCCCATTAAAATTTTATGACCAATAGGCCCTTTCCTAGCCTTATTAAGGTGCTCCGACTCATAAGGAGCACTATTCATGCCATGTAAGTACTGTTTATGAAACTTCAACCTATAGGCATTATAATGACAACTTAGTCTGGATAGGTTGTTTAGTTAACTAGGGATAAATAGCAACTACTAGGGTACTTCGATGCCTCTATATATCGGTGCAGCCACTGTGAGGTCCACTAAGGCCCCTACATACACATATAAAGGTGTAGCCGTTGTGAGGTCCATTATGGCCATTGCATACACCTATGCAGGTGCAGTCATCGTGAGGTCTATATAGGCCACTACATAATAAATGAGGCCTCTGGAGCCGATATCTTATTATTTAGTTTTGAACCTAAAGTTCAATCACCATTCATGTTAAATACCTTAGATATCAAGCCATATACATTAACTAACATGCCATAACACCATTTCAAGCCATATCCACACACAAATACCTACACAAAGCTCTTGACCAAGTGAACAATACACCCTTCCATGCATTCTTTTCATCCAACCATCATCCCAAACATTTATTACACACATCATTAGCTTAGTTATACATATAGTCCATCAAATTACACACACAAACTACCTAATCTACCAATTCCATACAAAGTTCCTAAGCATCATTCATGGCAATTCAATCTCACATTCTTTGAATGGATTAGATTTACTTACCTTACTACCAAAGGAGTTGAAATCCACACTTTTAGCTTGAAGAAAGCCACAAAATCCTTCCTTTATGCCTTGATTTCCATACATGCCATCCCTTCTTCAAAAAATACCAAAAATCACATACTCATCCAAATCAGATTCCAATCACATAGCTATTCTTAGATCTACAAATTCCTTAGGAAATAAAATAAAAAGTGCTAAAATACTTACACACAAGAAGTTGCCCTTTTTGATCCTTTTTGTTGACACCTTAAGCTTTCTTGAATTTCCTTGAGTTATAACCACTCCTATGGCCTCCAAAACGTTCACAAATCAATTCCTCACATGTTAAGATGATTTTTGGTGGCAATGGACATAAGAAAAAGATTGAGGAAGGTGATGAAAATGGTATTTTTGGGCTAAAATGGCATTGACTGCAGTAAGGAGAATGAAGAGGAATTTTGGTAGAGAGTGAGTGGAATTGGCCAAGTGGCCATCCATGTGTCACCTTGGCCCCTTTATAGTGCCTAAGGTGGTAGGGGTGGGGCCTACACACCACCCAAACAACCTAAAAAAGCTTGATTTAGGTAGAAACTTTGGGAAATTTTTAAAAATCACTTAGACCTCTAAAAATCATCCCATTTAATTTAAAAATCCTCAATTGGTCCCTTGTAAAATTTCATGACCAAATTCCACTAGTAGGGTAGTTAACCAACTACCTTGATTTACATGCAAAACTCTAAAATTTAGAATATTTGCAAACGACCTCAAAATTCAAAATTTCTTTCACTAATGGACTCAAGGGAATTTTTAACTTTTAGGTGTGGCATTTTTAGGTCTTTTTAGGCACATCTCGAGTCATTCCCGACTCGACTCCATCTGAGCCTACAGCCTACTAGGTTATAGCCTAAAATAATGTATTCTGCTACTAAATCTTTAAATTGAGTCAATTTTAACACTTTATAGCCCCTCAAAGTTTCATGACCAATACCCCTACCTCGAGCCTCGTGAAGGTAACCCAGCACTCTGGGAACACTTTTCAACCTCAATGGTACTGTTCACGGAGCCTCGATTTACATGTATTACATAGATAGCAAAGATTAACCCCGTACGACCTCCCAAATCCACAATAAAATGGGCAAGTAGGGATTAGCCCATATAGACCTCCTAATACCTAGGTGTGTAGGGTTTAATATAAGAACCTTGGTGGTTTCACCCGCCATTAAATACATCGGCAATAGCCAAAGAGGACCAAGACCCCTAAAAATTGCTAATTCCCTAATTGACCTATCAACCCATCTAGTGCGTGTCTAATTGATATGGGCCAATTTCTAATTATCTATTTAATTACATAGTTATAGGGTGTTCGTCATTAATAATATCATTTGCTTATCACAGTTACATGCACATTCTCACTTTCACATATTTATCAGTTACAAGTCATTTTATAACTTGTCACTATTCATTTGGTTATTTCTATAACCTAATTTCCTCAAGCCCTTCTCATTATACTATTCATTTTATTTGCATCAAGATAACATCTCATTATCACCACAATTGTCCATGCCATAATGTAATTAGTGTTACCATTACTTAATGTCACATTTACTTATATTCTTTCACTTAGTTCACATAGGTACATTTATACATACCATACCACGTTCCCATTACCGCAATTGGTCATTCTCACACACATACATACCTCTCATACCTTACCATGAATTAGTCCTACCATTCATATTTGTTATCCATTATTTTCTTTCCAAATTTCACATTACATACACATTTTATGTCCACTTTTTAACCCATTTTCATTATGACTGCATTTCACACACAAGCACACCTCACATTGCCACCATGCATACCATTCGGATATACCTTGTACACACACATACATGTGACTTTCTTCTATACCAACCACACACATAAGCTTCACATTTTCATGCTAACATAACCATATAACCATTACACATAAATATACACATATACACATAAACTCACACTTCCATACACACTTTTACATACACATACAAGCACACACATACCAACACACATGTATTACATCAAATTCACATACTTAGAGTGCAAAAACACCCTTCTCCCCCACTTTAAGGCCTTGGTTGCCTTCTTTCCTTAAAGGTTCCTTTTTTTTCCTACAAGCATAATCATTTTAGGGTTTAGAAAATTCTCAAAAATTCTACATAGCTCCAAATCAAAATCTAACTATATAGTTATTCTTAAAATACTTACAGCTACCTAAAACAAAAATAAAAAATGGGATTAAAAGCCTTACACAAGAAAAAAGGCATTATTCACCACTTATGCATATCTCACTTTTGAGGCCTTATTTCTTAATTCTTTCACTTAGAATGGCTTTAAGAGGCTATAAAGGTGAAAACCATATAAATTTTATAGGGTTTGTCTTTGTTTTATGAGAAATAAAGAAGAAAAGAGGGTGGAGAGAAAAGCCATAAATGTCATTGACTCCATGAAGAAGAAAGGGGTGGGAGGAGTTTTGGCATGCGTGGCACTCCCACATGTGCAAGCCTTTTATAGTAAGTGGATGGATGGATTGGATCATGCCATGTGTCAATCCAACTGGCTGTTTAAGTCGATTTTGTTTTTAACTTAAAAAATTCAAAATAATTTCTCTAGACCTCTAAAAATCATGATTTTAGTGCCAAAAATTGTCATTAGTGCCCATTAAGGGCCTCATAAAATCTCAAGTCAAAACTCCCTTGGGAACTAGGATTACTATTAACTCATGTAATTAAAAAATTCTAAATAAATGCCAAATGGCCTCATAATATTAAAATTCCTTTGCCAATAGACTCATTAGATTTTTTGACCTTCAAGTTATGATATTTTCAGGTCCATCCGGGCACATCTTGGACCATTCACAACATAACCTTAACTAAGGTCACTACTCACTAGTTCTTGGCTTAAAATGATTTATTAGTTATGCTAAAAGTTTTAATTAATTTATTTGCATCATTTTCTAGCCCATCAAAGTTTTATGACTAGTATACCCCCTTTTGGCCATCATATGGTGCCTCGACATATCGGGAGACACTATTCATGCCTTAAAAGCACTATTCATGAAACTAAGATTTACGAACGTTACATATTTCATTAAAAAGTTTTCAAGTGTATCAGTTTCTATGCATTCATATATAAAGATGCAAAATATGTTCAAAATAAAAGAAGGTATATTTTGTATTCAATTGTTTGTATATACAAAAATAGAAGCCTTTTAAATAAATAAAAAAAAGACAAAGGTAGGGCTGCTATCATTTTCATTCTTTACTTTTACTCTTCATGTCTTATCATCCAAAGAGAGTACTAACTTTTTAGAGATTTTCGAGGCCCTCAGCTTCCTTCGGATCTCATAAAGAGCAACAACCCTCCTTATCAGCTTATTCTATAAAAGAATGAGGGATCAATGCATTCTAAATGTGTCATGGATACACACAAACTTACATGTTTTAACTAACCAGTGTAGGGAATATACTTATAACAAGTACTCAAGTCTCATCTACCATGGTTTAGCTAAAAGCATTGACCACTCAAGTAGTTCTCTCTATAAGAGCCCTCCTAACCTGTTAAAACCAAGACAAGAAGTGTTACACAAAATTATGTCGACATAGTGATCAGTAAAAGTCAAAAGGAACCATACCAGTATGGTGTTCTTTGGGTTGAAAGGAACTAGCCAATTGTCTTCAATACAGGTGAGTAAAGGATAACTCTCTATCCATGCCATACCACATGTAGCTTAGCTCCAATACATTAATTAAGGTGCCTACAACCCATAAGGCAACAAAGACTAACCAATAGATGGACTAGAGACTCCACTCCTAGTAGTACATGCAGGGGGAGGAAAAAATCTAGGACCCTTAGAACTAGGATCTATCCTCGCCTTCTTTCTAGCTAAAGAAGGTCCAGCTTCAGAAGTGGTAGTAATATGCTACAATGCAACACATAGTTAGAAATTGGCTTCGAAAATAATGAACAAGAGATCATGCAATATACCTAAGGAGTAGATCATAAGGTATAGGGCACATGAGGCAACAAGTGTGCATATGCCCAATGAGGTTAATCTCCCTCTTTAACATCCACTAATGTGTCCCCGACCACGCCTACAATCATGCCTCGAACAAACTCTAAGTTATCAATGTACCTCTTGAATAACATGGTGTTAGGAGAACCTTGAGGAATGTAATGCACATCAGGGACCATATGCCAACTCAATACTCTTTCCCTCTGAAGCCAAGAATAGGCCTTTAGAGTAGTAAATAAGATTCTTTGAGAGGATAGCTCTCATGCAATGTGAAAGAAATCTGCTATCTCCTCAGTGGAGAAAACCACCAAGCAAAGTCAACCTAAAAGAAAGAAAATCAAGTAACCATAACATTTATAATTCATAAATCAAGCTACTCAAGTGTATTTTTGTAGGATCACTTACATCATCCCCAGCCCATAAGCTCATATACTGGTGATGATACATCAGTGATAAGGCACTCTAAAGTTTTAAAGAGGGTCAGACCCACCTATCCATCACATGATATTGATGAGGGATATCTAGCTCACATCGATGTAAAAGTAAGTGAAGCTCATACACCTAGACTTATGTGAACACAATTTTAGAATCAAAGAGAACAAGCAATCATGAAACAATAGATAAAGTTCATAGAAAAGCACTTACCAAGACACCTGAGATGAAGCCCTGGATGAACCTATAGCTTTTCCTCATGTGAATCACCATTTCAAGGCTCCTATACATCCAGCCTAGTGACGAGCAACATTAGTTCTAGGAACTGATGCCCTTAAGCTGCTTTAGCATAGGCAAAAAGCTCTAGCTCGCATTGCCATTAGCATTCACAAATAATGTGATCCCTAGTAGATATAAGATGAAATAGCAAACATATTGATCTACCTTAGGCTAAGCAGTAGGTGCAGCATCAACCCATGGCTTAAACAAATCAATGCATCAAATGCTACTTAAGCAATCTTAAGGCACAAAATTGAGCAAACTCTTCACTTCTTAAAGGCAAAGAGTAGGGAAGTGGTAGCTAGCATGAAATGTAATAGCTCGACCAATACAGGGCACTCTTATGATGAATGCCCAATTAAAAAGAGTGACTGTTAGCTCTCTAAATGGCATATGCAAGGTGTGTGTCATGTCAATCCACTTATCCAATAGGGCCTTAAGTGCCTAGAGATCTCTGCAAAAATCCCCTCCAACGAGATGGCCGATGAAGGTCTAAAATCCAATCATTTAAACCCGATCTTTCACCTGAATGGGCATCTATGCATACCATTATTGTGGTCCCAATAAAGTGCCCCCACACTTAAGACACGTCTATAAGAAAAGATAAACAATAGGTAGGTAAGGCATAATATGTAATGCCTATAAGTCTAAGTTTTATGAACAGTACCTCCTTAGCATGAATAATGTTCCCGGTGGGTCGAGGCACCTTCATAAGGCTATAAAGGGGTGTATTGGTCATAAAACTTTGACACGCTAGAAAATGGACAAAATGTAAGAATTTTAAAATTTAGTAGAACCAATAAATCATTTCAGGTTAAGAACTAGTGAATAGTGAGATAAAATGAGGTTATGCTGAGACGGCCTCAAGATGTGCCCAGACAGACCCAAAAATACCATACCATGAACCTTAAAAATTCTAATCTACATGATAGTGAAGGAATTTTAATTTTCTGAGGTCGTTTGATATTTATTTTGAAAATTTTATTCTAGCAAGTGAATAGTGACCTAAAGTTGACAGTGGAATTTTGATATGAAATTTTATGAGGGCTTTAATGACACTAATCAAGGATTTTTAAAACTAAAATGAGTATTTTTAGAGATCTAGAGAAATTTCTATCTATTTTTGAAGTTTAAAAGAAAATCGAGAGAAAATGGACTATTGGATCTCCACGTGTCACAATTTGAGCCATCCACTTACCCATATAAATGGGCCCACACATGTGACAGTGTCACATGTGCAAGCTAACATCTTTTCCCCCTAAAAAAGACCAAAAATCTTATGCCATTTTTGGGTTCTCTCTCCTCCCACCACCAATTTCCACACCTCATACATGGTTCTTGACCTCCACAGCCTCCTAAAGCTAATTCCTCTGATAGAAATCAGAAAAAAAGGCTAGAAAAGGAAAAATTAAAACATGGTGAATAGTGTCAATTTTTGGTGTAAGTGTTTTTATTTTCATTTTAATTTTTGTTTTAGGTAGCTTAAGGTATTCTAAGAAATCCTAGGGTTTTAGATTTCAATTTAGAGTTCTATAGGAATTTTAGGAATTTTTTTAAGGTGAAATTCTTTATGTTTAGGTCAAAGAGAAGGCGTTGAAGGAGAACACCATTCAAGGCATTTAGGTGGTGGAGAAAAGGGTGTTTTCACACCCTAGGTATATGGAATTGACCCAATCTATGTGTGTCATATATTTATGCATGAATGTGTGTGTGAATATGTGTATAGAAATGCCATTTCTTAGTGTTAAGCATGTAATTAATGTAAATGAATGGCATGATTGTGTTAATGGGATAAAAATAACATTGTATGCATGAATTGAGTGATAGAAACCAAGTGCAAGTGTGTGCACTAAGTGTGGCCGAATGGTTTATATAAATGGCATGGCATGTATATTCATGTGTATGGCATGTTAGGCATGACATTGACATGTAAATGATATGTGCAAATTGTGCTAGGAATGTGAATAATAATAATAAGATGTATGCAATGTTAGTTTGGCAAATAGTGACCTAAATGGTTGTGTAATGTGGATATAAACAAAGATAAGTAAAATGATAATTATATATGTCCAATTTGTTGACATGAGAATAAGAAATGATTTAATGGGGATCATGAGATGAAATAGATATAGAGATGATGGATTTTAGATTGACATGTTTAGTGCTATAAAAGGCACAATATTAAGAAATGACCAAATGAATAGTAACTTACGCAAAAATGACTTAATGAATAGTAACTTTACGATAAAAGACCTAAAATGGAAATTTGTGTGGAATTGCATGTAAGATGAAAATAGATGTTATTAATGGCATTAACTAAGATGAAAGGTGATTAGTAATGATATAAGTAAATAATGAATAGTGCATTGGCCTATCAGTTAGACACCCACTGGATGGGTTGATCAATCAACTAGGGAGTCAACAGCTGCTAGGCAGATTGGTCTTTTTAGAGCCACTATTGTTTAATGTGATGGTGGGTGCAGTCGTCAAGGTTCTGAGGTTGAACCCTGCACACCTAGGTATTAGGAGGTCCACCTGGGCTGATCCCTACTACCCATTAGCTTTCTATGGATATTGGGAGGTCTTACGGGGCTGATCCTTACTATCCATTTGTGTTTCATTAGAGATGTTGATTTAGGGTATTAGGAGGTCCCATGAAGCTGATCCTTGCTATCCCACTTATAGGTATTAAAAGGTCTATGGACTAATCTCTTTTATCTGCCAGTCTAGTATTAAGAGGTCTATAGACTAATCTTTGCCATTAGACTAGGTAGGTGCAGCTACCAAGGCCCAAAATGTGGACCACTACATAGGATAAATTCTACTATCCGTTGTCTTAAAGTGTAGTTTATTTGTTATGGGCCTAAACAACATCAACTTAATAATGATAATATTATTTGAATATGAATAATAGAAATTGAGATAGTGCATGTATTTAAATAACTGAACTGCTTAATAGGCTATAACTAATTGCTTGCATAACAAGGCACCTTAAGGAAAAGTAAGTAACTGATATTTGGTATAATAAACCTGCATAGACATGATTATAATGGTTATATACGTGTACATATGAAGTCATATGTGTGTTTGCATTCATGACATACCTTTATTGTGTCAATTCCACCACTAAGTGTATACTTAGCATGTCGGTGTTCTGATGTACAGGCTATAGATGGAGTAGCAATCTAGCTTCATCAGTGCAGTGTAGTTATTGCTGAGTCTTTATGGGCTATATTTTTGTACTCTTTTTGTTCTATTATAGCAACACACTTATATATATATATATATGGGAGTTAGAACTAAGTAGTGTGTGTACATTATGAACCTTTAAATAAATAATCTGCATGTCTATAAAAACCTCAATTTTGGTGAATATATATATATGCATTTATATGTTCCTATTTGACTACTGTAGGTTTGAGCCTTGTGATGCTGTGTGTCCAATATTGATGATAGATTAGGGGACTAGAAGGGTCCAAGAGCTGAGGATTGGGATCGAAATGTTATAGAAGTGGTTTTTTGTGCAGGAAAATTTTTTTTTGTTTTTCACCCGGGTAGCCATTATGCTACCCAATTTTCTATAAAAATGGATAATAGGCATATCCTGGAGTTATATTAGACTAAAATAGGTAGTAATAAAAGGATATAGAGTTATGTAGACTAATTAGTCAATTTACATGCTTATATGTGAAAGTGTCATAAGTATTAAATGAATAAACTGTAGGAAAATCTAAGGATGGGTGACCGATGGGAAGTAGCACGCTTTATTTATTTTTTACAAAAATAAGTAGGGGGTGTGACATAATACATGTCTCTATGGACTATTAACAAAGCAAAACTTGTCAAAGAGTTCGTATGGACCAAGATCATCCTAGTTCGTACAAACCACAACAAGTCGAGGAACCCAACAACTCATAGAAAGGTAAAACATGCATAAAGTATGAAAATCTTCACAAAAGGTCCACATGGACCCCGCACACACATAAAACCAGAGTCCACATAGACTCTAAACAACACCCATTGAGTCCATACAAACCACCTATTCTACTATATACAAAAAAGTTTCCACACCTTATCCTAAGGATTCTGGAAAAAGTAACAAAAAAGGAGGTCCACATAGACCAAGTGTGCCTTAGGCAAACAAGGTTCTTATAGACTTATTAAACCAAACAGCACACACAAAAAAGAAGATAAAGTAAGAAGCACCTAAAAATCAAAAGGAAGCCAGAAAAGGAAGAAAGTACCCTAGGGGTAGGTATTGATGCACGCATAGCCCATCAAGTCAGCCAAAATTGGTGTCAGAGCATCGAAAAGAATTTTGTTCACTAGAGCTACACTTTGAGGTCAATTGATCATCAAAGAGTGCATAAAATGTTCTAAAATGGGTATTTTGATGTCTTCCACCCATAGAGAGGTAGAGGAGATGTAGAAATAGTCACCAGTGGTAGCAACAATACCGTCAAAGTCTCACTAGTAGTCGCATTGACATCAAAGAATAAGGGTGATGACTTGAAATCTTGAGAGGAAGCCATTGGTGCTGAGAGTACAGAGAGAAAACTAGAAAAACAAAATAGAGAAAGTGAAAAAGAGAAGAAAAGGTCGACGATTTTCTTCTGTCGTGACAAGTTCATATGAACTTCACCCTTTATGTCCATATAGACTAATATCCTAACCTATCCTCCTATTAATTTTTTTATTTGCATGGATTCCCTCCATAGACATTAGATCGTGCCTGCACAGACCAACTCAGAGTTTAACTATGACACTCATTACCCAGTCTGGTCACTGGCTAGTCGCCTGATAGGACTAAGGTGTGTGACACATTAGATGCTATTTGCACTTATATCATAAAACTCTTCACTATTTATTATAACTATATTTTTCTTTATACAACAAATATTGGATTATGATGTATATAACATTATTGACTTGTTTAAAACTTTTTAACCTTAGATTACAGGTCCAAAATTTTGGAATCCTTATGCCAAAATTTCAGCAGCATAATGGTTGTACCGGGCACTATCTAAAAAATTTTAAACCTATGAAAAACACTTCTATAATCAATTACAAACATTCCCACATCTCCGTGATCCATTTGATCACTCCAACTCATCAAATTCAATAACATAGTCTCAACCTCTGGAAAAGACATCAAGCAAGCATAACTTCATTTAAAAGTGTATTTAAATTTATAATTAGAAACGCATAATTAGAAAGTATGATTAAATACATATTTTGGCTTAAGCCTAAAATCATACATAACATACATAAGAGTGTGACATCCTAAAGTCTTTACATTACATAAATCTAATACATCTCCAAAATTTACCAAAATCGAAGCCTTCTCTTTGCTTTCACAGATATCTCAAGGCGTGTCTTAATTATTCTTCTTACCTGCGCATCACAAGTAAAATGATATTTTAAGCCTATTACTTAGTGGTGTAATCAAAACAATTATTGCTTGAAATCATATAGGCATGTTTATTCTAACAAATTGTTTATTATTATCAACAACAATTTAACAAACATGCTTATATCATGAATCATGCCATGTATATATATATATATATATATATATATACACTTTTTTAAGATGAAACATTTACATGTTCAATAGCATCATGACATACCAACATTTATTATTATGTATATATACCACTTATGGTTCATAATTAATGCATGTAAATATATGTCACTCTCAATGTACGTTAAC
The DNA here is from genome assembly GCA_948208565.1 of Hura crepitans. Lineage (NCBI taxonomy): Eukaryota > Viridiplantae > Streptophyta > Magnoliopsida > Malpighiales > Euphorbiaceae > Hura > Hura crepitans. The sequence goes on from CANXYI011661524.1 coordinate 14,674, forward strand.
ACATCTTTTATTAAGCATAATAAATAATATTATTTTTTCTCAACATAAATCATTATTTATATAGTTAAAATTATGCAGTGTATAATTTCTCCATTTTACAATAATTTAATGTGTATGATTATTTTTATATAACCCAATTTTTATGAGAACATAAAACCCATAGATAACAAGATTATTATGTGCAATGGTCTCATTTTGAACCTGAACAATTGTTACACCAGCGTAGACTCGTGCAATGGCCCTATAGAACCTGAATGGTGACTGCAGCTGCATAGAAATTTGAAACAATCAAATATGGGTTTAGGCTCAGACTATGAGTGGACTTGTAATCAAAATCAACACCGAAGTGTTTAGCAGCTACTATTTATGCCTAATTTATTGGCCAACCTATCCATCTCTAGGTTGTTGCTCATATAGGCTATTTTATTTTTCAGTAATTTTTTACATCATTATTTAAAGTTAAATAATTCATTTCGATACTAATATTGTATCGATTCGATGATATTATCTCTTATTCCTTATTTTGACATTTACGTACAACATCATATGCCTTAGACATATATATACATGAGCCTCGTATTTCCTCATTATGCTTTCATGCATTTTTTAGCATTATACATTTCATGCTCATTTATAAGGCATATGCATCCACTTAAAGTAATTAGGCCATTTCGGCCACTACCAAAATGAGCACCCCTTTATGTTTTTATAACATAATACACCTATCACATATTTTCTTCCTCACTTCATACTAATAATTTCATAATATAGCATACAACTTAAATGATACTCAAATATATACATTCCATGTATAAAGAATATGTTCATATTCTAATTATCTCATACATGAAAATATTAAGATTTATTCATCACTTAATCAATCGCATATACTAAAATATTTACAACTCACCATGCCTATTTAGGCACATCACATGACATATAGCCATTTACATAATCAAATAGTAATTCAACCATTCATACATATTAATTAGCAATTCTTTCCTCACTCATTATTTATTCATAACATATTTTATCCCATGATTAATACTATCATGTTAATTATCAATATAAGAAATAAATTTTTAGTTGCACTTCAATATACATATTTACATACTATATGCCTAAGTTAGGAAAATTAATAAACGCACTAATTAGATTAATTAAACATACCTAGTGTGTTCAAAATACCTTACGAGGACCATCTAAACCTTCACCTTGCCCTTTTCACACTCACGCTCTATTTCGACAATTGCTAATTACATATTTGATTTTAGAAAAATCGTAAAATTCATATTATACCTAAAAAATTCAAAGGACCACATTTTTTTTGACTCTCGGGTACCTACTTAACATGATAAAAATATTGGTTTCTCAAAAATACTACCTGATCAAAAAATGGGCATTATCTCCTCAACCGAAAAACATGAAAAATCATTCATTTTTATCCAAAATATCACCAAATATGTAATCTAAAACCTTTTTAAACTTATTTGCTTTAATTATTTTGTGAAATAAAGCTTGATTTTACTTGAATTAAGGAAGAAAAATGGAAAAACACACTTTAGAGGGTTGTCCGATTTTCTTGGCTAGTTGGGAGAGAAGAAATATGTAACTTTGACAAAAAAGTCAAAGTTACAAAGGTATTTAAAGGTGAAAAATAATTATTTTTTATTCCTTCAAAAATTCATTTTTTCCTTATTTTAAGTTCTTTTTCTATCATTCTATTTCCAAAAATTAGATAAATTAGGTCTTTAAATACTATAAAAATTGGGGTTCAAAAATCGAAGAAAACATAATTAAAATGTCAATTTTGCGCTTCCCAAAATTTTAAAAAATACTTTCTGACCTTAGAAAATTCTGATTCTAGTTCCATTAGACTAATAGAATTTTTCAGTGTCAAGTCATCCATTTTTTAGAATTGTTTGAGAGCTTTGAAAATTATTTTCGGTTTAGCTTTGCCTTGGTCACTATTCACAAAATACTGTTAAAAAAATTTTCTTAGCATTTTTAACTAATCAAATTAACTCTGATTAATTTGAAACTTCATCCAAAATTATTTTATGACTAATACTTTCATTCAGTAACTTTAGTACACCTATAACTTGGGAGTACTATTCATCTCGATAAAGTACTATTTGTAAAATTGAAAATTTTTAGGTTGTTACATGATTTCCCCTCTTAAAATATATGTCATCCTCGACATTTCCTGGTTCAAATAGATGTGGATATTGCTCGTGCATTTGAGCTTCTACCTCCTAAGTTGCTTCTTCCATGCCATGATACTTCCAAACAACTTTTACCAGTGAGATTGTCTTATTTCTCAACTCCTTAATCGCTCTGGCTAGGATTTTAATAAGTTCTTCTTCATAAGACAAATCCGATCTCACCTCAACCTCTCCTATTGATAGGATATGTGTTAGGTCTGATCTATACCTTTTGAGCATAGAGACATAGAATACATCATGAATCTACTGAAGTTCTAGTGGTAATGCTAGTCTATAGGCTACTGGTCCCACACGTTAAGTCACCTCATATGGACCAATAAACCTCGGACTTAATTTCCTTTCTTGCCAAAGTGTAGAACCTTCTTCCATAGTGATACTTCCATAAATACTTTATCTCCTACTTCAAATTCAACATCATTTCATTGAAGATTAGCATATGACTTCTATCAGTAAGAAGCTACTTCTAATTTATCTCTAATAATTTTCACTTTCTCCACAGCATTTTTGATTAAATCTAGTCCCATAAGCTTAGTTTCACTAAGTTCACTCCAACACAAAGGTGTTCTGCACTTCCTCCCATATAGTGCCTCATAAGGAGCCATCCCTAGACTTGCTTGATGGCTATTATTGTAAGCAAACTTTGCAAATGGTAGATAGTAATCCCAACTACCTTTGAATTCAATTGCACAACTTCTTAGCATGTCCTTGAGCACTTGAATGACTCTTTCTAACTATCCATCTATCTATGGATGAAATGCCGTACTAAAACTTAATCAAGTACCTAAGGCATTATGAAGTTTCCTCTAAAATCTTGAAGTGAATCATGGGTCTTAATTGGATATAATGGAGGATGGCACTCCATACAACCTTACAACTTCATTAACATACAACTTAGCAAGCTTCTCCATGGAATAATCCATTCTTACAAGTATAAAATAAGCTATCTTGGTAAGATTATCTACTATAACCCAAACTAAATCATGTTTATTTCTTATCATAGGTAAATAAACTATAAAGTCCATGACTTTATCCCATTTCTATTCTAGAATTGCTATAGGATGTATCAAACTAGAAAGAACTTGATATTTTGCTTTCACCTATTGACAAATGAGGCATATGGTCATATATTTTGATACATCTCTCTTCATGTTAGGCCACCAATACAATAACTTCAAATCTTGGTACATTTTCATGCTACCTAAATGCATAGCATAAGGAGCATTGTGAGCCTCCTTCAAAATCTATTTCTTTAATTTTTCATCATTTGAAACACAAATTCTATCATGGTAATACAAGCATTCATCATTCATTAACTCATACTTAATAACCTTTCCCCCTTAGATGGCACTTATCACACTCATCAACCTGTGATCATCCTTTTGTCTATCTTTAATTTGTTGCAATAGACTTGGCTTAACTTGTATCTCTACCAATAAAGCATTATTAGGCATAATTTGAAATCTAATATTCATAACTTTCATGGTTACAAAAAACTTTCTACTCAAAGCATCTGCCACTACATTTGCTTTGCCAAGAAGGTAATCAATCATACAATCATAATCTTTTATTAGCTTTATCCATCGCCTCTATCTCAAATTCAATTTTTTCTATATAGGCAAGTATTTCAAGCTCTTGTGATTTGTGAATATGTAACACTTCTCGCCATACAGATAGTGTCTCTAGATTTTCAATGCAAATACTATTAATGTAAGTTCTAGGTCATGAGTAGGATAGTTTTTCTCATGTGGTTTCAATTATCTAGAGGCATAAGCAACTACCTTGCCTTCTTGCATCAAAACACACCCTAACCCGTTATGTGAAGCATCACTATAGATTTTGAAATCTTTTCTAGAAACTGGCTGAACTAGAATAAGTGCTTCTATTAACATCACTTTAAGTTTATCAAAACTTTCCTAACATCTTTCATCCTAAACAAACTTAACATCCTTTCACAATAGATATGGCATAGGTGTAACTATTAGAGAAAAACCTTTGACAAACTATCTATAGTAACTAACCAACCTAAGAAAACTTTAAATCTTTATAGTATTCCTAGGTGGCTTTCATTCTATAACTGCCTATATCTTGCTAATATCGACCCAAATCCCTTCTATAGAAACTATGTGTCTAAGAAAAAACACCTCACTAAGCCAAAACTCACACTTGTTGAGTTTGCCATATAACTTTTTCTCTCTCAAAATTTGTAACACTATTTTCAGGTGTTGTTCATGCTTGTCTCTATTCTTAGAATACACCAAGATATTATCAATAAAGATAACCATGAAATGATCTAGTTACTGTCTAAAAATTCTATTTATCAAGTCCATAAAAGCTGTAAAAGTATTGGTAATCCCAAATGGCATTACCAAAAACTCATAGTGGCTATATCTCATTCTAAAAGCTATCTTATCCACATCAGACTCCTTTACCCTCAACTGATAGTGTCCATGTCTCTAATCAATCTCATCGAACACTCCAACACCATTAAATTGATTAAAAAGGTCGTCAATCTGTGGTAATGGATATTTGTTCTTAGTAGTCACCTTATTCAACTGTTTGTAATCTACACACAACCATAAAGTAACATCTTTCTTCTTCACAAACAACATAAGTGGTCCCCAGGGAGAAACACTCGACCTTATGAAACCTCTATCAAACAACTCTTGTAGTTAAATCTTTAACTCTTTTAACTTTATTGGTGCCATTTTGTATGGAGCTATGGATACCAGTGCAGTGCCAAGTAATAACTCTATACTGAACTTGAGTTCCCATTTTGAAGGCAAACTAGGCAACTTTTCAAGAAACACATGCATAAACTTTAACACTACTAGTAGATTTCTAACATCTATCTCCTTACATCAAGTATCATTAATATGAGTAAGAAAAGCTTGACACCTTTTTCTCAACATATGTCTCATTGTTATTGTTGAGA
>CANXYI011661611.1:0-15749 GCA_948208565.1 Hura crepitans
CTTATCATCTTTTTATAATATTTTTGACCCGAAAATAGACAATTATTAATTTTATTTGAAAGTCAATTCTTAGACCAAATAGTTACAGGCTGGCCATCTAAATTTCTCATTCACTCTATTACTAATCATTATTTAATAACATTTAAAAGTGGTTAACAGTCATATATAAATTTATTTTAACAATTAAAAATTGACTTAGATAGTTACAGGTCATATTTGGGTCCTGCCAGACAATTTTAAGTCTATTTTTTTATAAGCCTAACTTAAATTCATTTCATAAATATGTCTAAGGCTATTTATTGAATATCCCAACTTTTTATGTATCAACTTTATTAGCAATGATGTGATTAAGTCTGGAATAGTCCTTTTCTTAGGATAGCTATAGGTCACGTCTCGGGTATTTATCACTAACATAGGCCCGTAGTCGTTAATGTTCCTATCATGTTCATAGGCCTATACCCATTACATTCTAGGCATCTTTTCATGCTTTATACCATGTTAATAATTAGCCTTTATAGGCTCAAATGTCTCAATTTCATATTGTCATAGGCTTGAAGCCAATATTCATTCGGTCACCATTATAGGCACATAGCCATCAAATTTTAGTCATTTTTCTATACCATATTTCATTCTAAATAATCAACCATTATAAGCTCAAGTTTATATCAAATTATCGTCTCAACTAGATTTTGAAGGAGCTTTACATATCATGTAAATTAAATTACAAAAGGGGCTTATAATGTAGGCACTAATTTATGCCATTTTGAATCACATCTTTAGGCTACATTTTTATTTTCCTTCTTAAGGCATTTCCAATACATTTTCCTTTCTTTTGTTTATGATAATTATTTTCTTTTCTATTATCTATCCATTTTTATGCCATATTACTCTCACAAGTAAGGTGTTTTATTACCTTTATAATATAAAATTAGAACTTATTTAAGTAGATTATTCTCATACATTAGTATTGGCTTATATATTTATGTCCATGAAAAAAAATCCTCTCGACTCATTTATTTTTATTACCCAAGGTATCCATTTCCTATTGGTTGTTATGCTCCCTTGATATGAATTATTAACCTAGTGTACAAGTAATTATTTAGAAGCAATCTGCATATCACAATCTATCATGCTCCTATACTTCGACTATACATGGCCCATATGCACTAGCATGCATTATTTTATTTAATTTCACTTAAAACCACTTCATCCTAATTCCCTCTATAATTTCACACCTCACACAACTTACCCCTTACCTTAAGCCCAAGGCACTCAATCCTACCTCACAGCAATATGTAGTGTTCTTTATAACCACCTTTCCTTGTATTGCCTATATGCTTGAATTATATAAAGCCAAGGCATACACACATGTCTTAAGTGTTGGTTTATTATGTATTTAAATACTCATAGACATGTACTCCACGCCATGCATCCCTTACTTTTTTATGCTTCACAAAGTGACTCAAGAATAATATTTAATTCATTTGATAGCACATATAATCAAAGTTCATAACCTAAATTCTATTCCCTAGCATAACAACCATAAAGTAGCTTAATCATCACTTAAAATGCCTATTTAACATGCCATAATTCTATATCTAGCCATACTCAGTAGAAGACCCCTTTACTTACATGATTGTACAAATCTACTGCCTATACATACACCCCATCAACCTCAATCAAATTCATATAAATGATCTACCTATAATTTTACACAACCTACTATTTAACAATTCCTTTACACCATACAAAATACTGACCGCCTTCCCCTATACCCATACTCCAACAATGTGTTTCACACCTACATTCCCATCAAACCAAAGTTTGGTCCCACTGCTTATCATGCACACACCCTCATATCTAGCAATATTAGGTTCCTGTCATTTCTAAGCTAATGTCCAGCCAAGAAGTTCATCCAACACCATAAGAGTCTAATGAAAAATAAAATATAGCAAGTTCTTCATGAATTAAATCCTACTTGCTAAAATTTTCTACCCTCAACCAACATGGAACCAGTAAAAAAAGAAAAGAAAAAGAGAAGAAAAAAATGAGAAAGAGAGGGAGGAAATCTCTTAATTGGATTAAATTCACTAACCCTTTAATGGAGCTTACCATCTTCACCTTCAAGCTTATAACCTCCTTATTGTCCTTCATGTTTTCTCCTCACATAAATCTCTAAAATTCAACACCAAATTACCATTTAAAACCCATAAATACAGAGGTAGTCTTAAAGAAGGAAAATTCTTAGAAATTAAAATGAAACCAAAGGTGATTAACTTATTTCAATGATGGAATACCATGCTACCCATAAGCTTCCTTCTTCATTCTTGATTTCTACTTGTAATTTTTAGCATCTTGTGGTCTCCACACCCTTCCAAATAGACTTCTTACTAGAATTGCCACTTTTTAGTAGCCATTAGAGGGACTTGCAAGGCTAATATAGCCATGAATAGGGGAGGAGAAAATGAAAATGTGGCCAGTCAATTTTTTGAAGAAGAAATAGGTGAGGAAAGAGAGGAGAGGGAAATAAAAAATTATTTTAGTGTGAAATTGGTGGCTAAGTGGCTGCCACAGGATTTGGCCATGTGGTTCTATGGCTAGAAAAGATTAGAGTAGCCTCAATTTGTGTTACAGAGTTCCCGAGCACCCCGAAATTCAAATTTTCGAACATAGTAGCTACTAAATTTGGGGATTTTTAAAAAATCACATGATTATTGAAAAAATTCACTATTTCTTCCTAAAAACATCATTTGACCCCAATTTCATGCCTACAAAATTTTGCAGTGAAATTCCATCAGGAAGTAGCTGAATTAAAAATCGAGCATTTCGTAGCAATTCGATTTGCGGTAGAACTTTGTGAATTTTTATATAGCCACTTGAACCTTAAAAAATTGTTGCATTTGTTTCTAAAATCCTTAAATACATTTAATTAGAGGCATGTAAAGTTTCAGAACCTAATTCCTTCGGGAACTAGGATAGCAAAATTTTGGGAAAAATCACATTTCTACTGAAAATCCAAAAAATCCAAAATAATGTCAAAAAATTACACCGTTTATTTTAAAATTCCTTATTTGATACCAATTGCATACTTGTAAATTTTTGTGGCTGATTCTTTCAACAAAGTTTTTCAGACAGCCTTAGTTTGTATGCCAATCATAAAAATCATGAGAATATGCAACCAACCTTCGATTCCAAAAATTCCTTCACCATTGAACTCATTGCAATTTTTAAGCTTCAGGGTCTATTGTTTTTAGGTCCATCCAAGCACATCCCAGGTCCTTCCCAACCTGACTCGATCCCAACCTATAACCTGCTAACATATGGCCTAAATGAATTTATTGGTTCTACTAAAATTTTTATTGAGGTAATTTTCACCCTTTTTCTAGCCTTTAAAGTTTTTGGGGGGTGTACCCTGCCTCTAGATTCGTTCAAGTGACCTAGTACACTGGGTGCCCTTTTCGAGCCTCGAACACTATTCTCAAAGCCCTAGTGCACGAGCATTACAAGAGGACTAAAAAAGGATCAATGTGAGAAGATAGTTGGTTCCTAGGGAATCAAGGCTAAGAGAAGAGCTAAGACTAAAGTGCCAACCAGGTAGTATGCCATTAGAGACAAAGAAGAGACTAATGTACCTAAGTGATAGCAGGTAACTTTCTTCCCTTTGATTCTCTTACTTTAGCTTTAATTGATTTGGGGTCTACACCCTCATATATATGCATTGCATGGGCACAAGACTAAGTGTTAGCATCAAAAAAACCTTGACATTGAGTTTATGGTTAGCAACCCTATAGGCTAGCATATAATTGTGAACAAAGTTTGCAAAGAATATTCCTTAATAGTACAAGGACATCAATTTTTTATCGATCTCATTGAGCTACCTTTTAATGAGTTTAATTTAATCTTAGGCATGGATTGGTTGTTCAAGTATCGAGTATTAGTGGATTATGGTCAGAAGTGGACATCTCTTAAAGCTAATGATGAGATAGAGATCATAGTTGTTAGAGAGAGAATAAATTTTCTCTCTAATATGATATCAGTTATTACAATAAAGAGGATGTTGAGAAAGGGTTATTAGGCTTCCTTGGAACTTGTATATGATATCAACAAGGGAAAGTTAGATGCTAGTGCTACACTAGTGGTGTTAGAGTATGCATATGTTTTTCTTCTAAAGAGTTGCCCGATTTATCATTAGAATGGGAACTCAAGTTCAGCATAAAGGTTTTACCCAACAATACTCTAATATCTATAGCTCTCTATCTAATGGCTTTTGTAGAGTTAAAAGAGTTGAAGCTTTAGTTGTAAATGTTGCTCAACAAAGGTTTTATAAGACTGAATGTATCACCTTATAGAGTACTAATTTTATTTATTAAGAAGAAGAATGGTTCTCTTCAGTTATGTATAGACTACTGATAGTTCAACAAGGTGACAATTAAGAACAAGCATCCTTTATCGAGCATATATGATTTGTTTGATTAGCTTAGAGGAGCTGGGTTGCTTTTTAAGATTGATTTGAAGTCTGATTTTTACCAGTTAAGGATTAAAAAGGTAGATGTGGCCAAGATTACTTTTAGAATACATTATGGCCATTATGAGTTTTTGGTTATGCCATTTGGGCATACCAATGCTCCTATAGCCTTTATGGATCTCATAAATCGAGTCTTTTAACCTTTCCTAGATTAGTTTGTGGTGGTCATTATAAATGATATTTTGGTATACTTAAGGAGTAAGGAAGAACATGAACAGCATTTAAGAATAGTTCTTCATGTTCTGTGAGATAATAAACTTTAGGACAAATATAGTAAGTGTGAGTTTTGGCTTAGTGAGGTGTCTTTTTTAGGACATGTAGCTTTTGCAAAAGGTATCCGAGTGGATCTTAGTAAGATATAAGCTATTATATAGTGAAAGCCACCCGAGAACACAACATAGATCAAAATTTTCCATGGTTTGGTCAAATATTATAAACTATTTGTTAAGGTTTCTCTTTGATTGCAACATCTATCACTTCGATTGTTAAGCAAGCATGTCAAGTTTGTTTACATGACTGACATCAAGAAAGTTTTGATAAGATAAAAGATATGTTGACAAAAGCTTCTATCCTTGTACAGTTTGTGGCAAGGAAGAATTTTACTATCTATAATGATACATCTTATAATGGTTTAAGGTGTGTACTGATGTAAAAAGGCAAAGTTGTTGCTTATGCTTTAAGATAGCTAAAGCCACATGAGAAGAACTATCCTACTCAAGATTTAGAGTTTACAGTAATTGTGTTTGCTTTTATGATTTAAAGACACTATTTTTATGGAGAAAAGTGTTATGTTTATATAGATCACAAGAGTTTGAAGTATCTTCCTACCAAGAAAGAGCTAAATTTGAGACATAAAAGTTAGATAGAATTGATCAAGGACTATGACTACTTGGTTAATTATAATCTAGGGAAAGCTAATTTTTGTGGTGGATGCTCTAAGTAAGAAATTCATGCTAGCCATGAGAGCCATGAATTTTATATTACAACTTATGGGTGGTAATACTTTGTTATAGAGTTAAAAGTGAAGCCTAGTTTGCTGCAATAAGTAAAAGATTCTTAGAAGGATGATCACAAGTTATTAAGTGTGATTAGTGCCATTCAAGAGGGGAAGCCTACTAAGTATAAAATCAAGTGTGATGGTTACCTATACTACTATGGCAAGATATGTGTACCAAACATAAAAGAGTTGAGTAGGCAAATTTTATAGGGTGCTCACAGTGCTTCTCATGCTATGTATCCTAGTACCACTAAAATGTAGCAAGATCTGAAGTTATCTTATTGGTGGCCAAGTATAAAGAGAGATGCATTAGAGTTTATGTCCAAGTGCCTCATATGTCTACAAGTGAAGGCTGAGCATCTGGTTCTCTCTGGATTGCTCAATCTTATAGCAATTCCTGAGTAGAGGTGGAATAGGGTCACAATGAACTTTGTTGTTAGCTTACTTATGACATAGAGTCAATGTGATTCAATTTGTGTTCTGGTAGATCGGTTGACTAAAACTATGAATTTTATACCAGATGGAATAGATAACTCTTTAAAGAAGCTTGCAAAAGTATACATTGATAAGATAGTCAAATTATATGGAGTGCCTACTTTGATCATATTGGATTGAGACTCGAGGTTTACTTTGATGTTCTAGAAGAAGCTTTATAATTCCTTGGGCCCTCGATGGAATTTTAGTATGACATTTCATTCTCAAACTGATAGACATTTAGAAAGAGTCATTTAGGTAAATCTTAGTACTTGAGTAATTTTGATTATAAGTTATATGTGTGCTATTCATGTTCAGTGTGTTTGCTAGGTGCTTAAGTTTATGCTGAGAAAGTGTGCACTAGGGTTCAAGGGAAGCTAGGATCGTAATCTTTCCTTAGTTGAGTTTGCTTCCAATAATAATTTTCAAGCAAGCTTAGGAATGGCTCCGTATGAAGCTTTCTATAGAAGGAAGTCTTGAACTCCTTTATGTTGGAATAAGCTAAGTGAGACCGAGTAATAGTGCTAGATCTAATTAAAGATGCTAAAAAAAGGTGAAGGCCATTAAAGATAGATTAAAAGTAGCTTCAGACAGATAAAAGTCCTATGCTGAACTAAAGAGAAAGGACATTCAATATGAAGTAGGAGATAAGGTATTTCTTAAAGTTTCACCTTGGATGAAGGTTTTACTATTTGAAAAGTAAGAAAAGTTAAGTATGAGGTTTATTAGTCCATATGAAATGACAAAACATATGGTTTCAATAGCCTATAAAATTGCTTTGCCTCTTAAGCTTCAATAGATACATAATGTATTCCATATGTCTATGCTTCGAAAGTACAGATCAAATCCTTCACATGTGCTTTAGCTGAAGAAGTAAAGATTAGACTAGAATTATCTTATGAAAGGAACCTGTGAGGATTCTACCAATAGAAGTGATATAACTAAGGAATAAGATCGTACCACTAGTAAAAGTGCTTTGGAGACACCAGGCATAGAAGAAGCTACTTGGGAGACAAAAGCTTAAATGAGAGAGCAATATCCATAGCTACTTGAACTATGTAATTTTAGGGACAAAATTTCTTTTAAGAGGGGAAGAAATGTAACGCCCAAAAAATCCCAATGTTATAAATAGTATTTCTCAGGATGTGAATAGTGTTTTCTTGAGGCCGGGAGCACTAATCTAACTGAATGGAAGTATTAATCATCACATAATTTTGGGTTAAATTTGAAGTCAAAATGAAGTTGTTTAGGTAATTAAAAATGATAGTTAATTTTTATGGCAGTCTCATGAATAATGACCTAGTTTTAGCTGAACCATAAAAATTTTCAAAAGTTGCTCAAAATATTTTAGGATTAGTATAATCAAATACTCACATGTTTGCAAATAGTTAACTACCAGTAGAAATTGATTTTTTGGAGTTCAAGAAGTATTTTTACTAAAAATGGAAAAATATAGAATGGCATTTTATTAAGTTTTTCTTGTTTTTTGAGCACTAATTTTTAGAGGGTTATAAGGAATTAATTATAGAAGTTTATGGAAGTTTAATGGAGAATAACTAAGGGTAATTGGCTTGAAATAAGGGAGCAAAAATAAAAGGACTAAATAGGAAGTTTTCCTACAATATATAAAGGTCAAAGCAACTTAAACTTTGGTCAATATATGAATAGTTCATCCCCTTGCTCTTTACCCGTTAGTTGCCAACACACTCCACCTCCATGGTTGAGTGATTTTTCTTCCTTCAATCCCTTAATTCTCTCAAATATCTTACATCTAAATAAATCCTCCTATACTCTATGACCCTTAAAAGTTGTTGGAAGTGAGAAATCACGAAAAAGCTAAAGGATTTGCTCAGTTTTGGGCCTTAGTGAATTGTGACCATTTTTTGTTCGGGTAAGTTTTTTAGAGTTCCAATATTTTTCTTGTGTTTTATAGGTTCCCAAGAGTTTGTCTATATGTTTGATTTTAATTTTTAAAGCATATTTGATTTTATACAATTTTTACAAAATCAAATCTATAATTATCAATCGACTCGGGTGAGAATCGAAAAGATAAGGGAAAAGCAAAGGTGTAAGTAGGTCTATAATCATCCATTGAACTAATAGTAATTGTAGTAATAGAAATTTAATGTGTGTATGTGTTTGTGAATTTATGTTTGCATGCATTGAATATGGAAATGAGATATTTTGGCCTTTATGTATAACTATGAGGTTAAATGAGGTTAGGTGTGTTATTTATAATGGAATAGATGTGTAAATGGTGTTGAATTAATTGTACAGATGTGTGATGATGACACATGATTTAATGTATAATTATAGTATACTAGATATGGTTGAATGCGGATGAAAATGTTATGATAAGATATAACGAAATAGTTAAAAGGCATGAAATGCATATTGTATGATGTGTTGTGATATGTGTGTTATCACGTATGTATAAACACCATTATGTTTGTATATGAGTTGATGAATTAAAGCATGAAAAATGCTAACTGAATATTTTATGGGTATATACATATTATGCCCGAATGGCTTATGAGTTTGATATAGGTATGTTGTTGGTTCATACATGCCTAATATTTTAGGTTCATATATATGTGATGTATTTGTGACATTATGGACCAAAATTGTGATGAATACAAATTGTATCTCTTTTGAATGAAATCATGTCTATTATACTTATGATATATAATAAGATGTTGTACAATGGCATCAGTAATAGTGATGTTATTTGAATGAAAAATATGAGTTGTTATGTACATTGTTTTGAGCTTAGGCATAATAAATATGAGGATAAAGAATATCGTTTCCTGGTTGGTCTTTTATTGGCTTAGCCACCTTGATGAATTTAATTAAGCTATTTAAAATAATTAAACAAGAAAAATAAATATGGTGACTGGCCTATGCTAGTTAGAAACCTAGATTGTATAGGTTGACTAGTTAACTAAGGGTTTAGTAGCTGCTAGGACACTTCAATGTCATTTTAATAACCTTTGGGTCTAGTATTGACCTACAGATTCGAATTATGACCATTTGGTTGTGCAATGACTTTTGAGTTTGGTAATGACCTTTGTGTCCTATATGTAGGCCTTAGTGGTCCAAATGCCTTCAGTGGCTCGGCATCCCTGTTATCTAGTATAAATAAGTGTTTCCTTAAGTGTGGGCTTTAATTACATGAATGTAGTAATGTCCTAACTAAAATGATAGTTGATTTTAATTAAGCTTGAATATGGATATTATGATGAATATTCATATCTATGAAGTTGATGCAAGCTTATATGATATATTTTTGCTATAAGTAGGATATGAGCATATAAGTATGCAGGTACATGTATTTAATTGCCATTTCATATACATATGCTTGATAATTCATGAGCACTTTAAATTTCCTAAATTACACCACTAACAAATTTGCTTAGCGCATCATTTTATTTGTGACGCATAGGTTAAAGAAACTAGCTTAGTGTTGAAGCCTCAAATTTGTTTACAGATCATGAGCATTCCACTTTTTGGGTATTTTACTGATCTTTATATATTATTATTGTGATTTAATTGGTTATATGGCACTTGTATATAACTCTAGAGGGATTAGGCCTAATATGGGATTATTTTTGTAACTATTTAAATAGGTTCTAAACTATATTTTAATATCATTTGCAAATATTTTATGATGTTGTGATTTTAAGTTGATGTTGGATAGTCAGAAGCACTAATTTCTGCTAAAAATGTGATTGATGGATTATAGAAGTGTCTTTTTACATACAGGTTACCATTTATTTTGGGATAGTGCTCCGGTACAATAGTTATGCTGCCGGATTTTTGACAGAGGATCCTCAAAATGATTGTAACATGTGAAATAGATTTTAATTATTTTAAGAATTGAATTTTTGAGACATCAATTTTTAAATCAAACATGCTTAGAAAAAGGTTTTAATTTATTCAAATTTTTGTGTAATGATATATAAGATAAGTAAGTTCGATAACACGTTTGTGTGTGCATTTCTTATTTGGGTCTGACAATTAGATTGAGTAAGGGGTGTTACAATCCTGAGTCCATATTTTCTCATTTTAAGTACTTAAAATATATCATATCAATTAGTTAACAACAATTTCACATGTATTACCATTAACTAACAATTAAATCTATTGAATTCCCTTAATAGTGGGTTTTGGCCACTTAGGGTTCTCCACCCTCCACTATAATTTTCTTTCATTTATCACTTCATTTAAGCATCAAATATTATGTACATGCTATTTCTACCCATTACCCATGCATTTACATAACATTACATGCAAATATACTCATTTCATACACATAAATATATGTCAAACTCACATAATTTAATAAAATTAAATGCATAAACTATTAAATTCAGTTAATATGCTTCCCAAAACACTTTTAAACCCTTTCTCAAGCTTTGCCTTCCTTGTTTACCTCAATTTCTCCTTTTTTCTCTACAAACATACAAATTTTCAATCAAAGAAAATTAAATAAGAATTCCATAAATATTCAAATTAATTTTTAAGCTCATATATACACTTGGTATCTAAAATCCTATCCTAGAAAAATAATAACCCATATAAACAACCTTGATTTCTTACCTTGGTCGCTATTCACTCTAGTAGGAAATCTTTCTCTTTAGGCTTTTTTAAGGATTTCTTCTAGTAGAATAGGAATAAGTAGAGCATAGAGGGAATTTTGATTTGTTTAGGTGAGAGAATTTTGGTGTTTTAATGGTTTAAAGGAAGAAAATATTCTAAGATTCCTAAGAAAGGGGTGGCACTAGATGAGGAGCAATGGAGGAAGAATAAAACTAATTCAAAAAGGCTAATGTTAATCCTTATGTAGGGAAGGAAGTGTTAGATTAGTGACATATGGCAAATGGATGCTAGGATTAAATCTATGTGAGTTTTCTTTTTAAAAATTCATAATTGATGCTATAATTCTCAATTAATTTAGCTAATGGCTCTAAAAATAATCAAATTTAGTATTTTAAATAACCCCCAAAAATATCAATTAAATTTTGATAAAAACTATTTTTTCGAGTTGAAATGTCATAAATTTATTCCTTCTAATTACTTCTTGATCTCAAAAACTTCAAAACCAATTCCATTGGCTTACTTAGAATTTTTTATGATCAAGTTGTGCTATTTTCAGAATTATCTGAGAAATTTTAAAATAATTTATCATTTAGCTTCAACGAAGTCATTATTCACGAGACACTGGCAAGCAAACTTTACTTGATTTTTAACCCTTTAATTAACTTCATTTTCATCCTAAATTTCACCATTAATTATGTTATAATTAATACTTCCATTATGTGGCATTAGTTCACCCTGAGTTCCTAGAAGTATTATTCACTATTTAAGTGGTACAATTCATAACACCGAAAAAATTATTTGTGTTATAGTTCTTCCCCTTTTAAAATAATTTTATCTTTAAAAATTACCTAGATTGAATAATTGAGGATATTAGGCTCTTATTTGCTCCTTACTTTCCTAGGTGGCCGCCTCAGCTTTATGATGCCTCCATAGTACTTTCACTAACGGGACTATTTTGTTCCTTAGTTCTTTAATCTTATAAGCAAGAATCTGTATAGGTTCTTTTTCATAGGTGAGGTTAGGTTGCATTATGATCTCCTCCACTAGTAACACATGAGAAGGGTCTGATATGTATCACCTCAATAGTGACACATGGAACACGTAGTGGATTCATTGTAATTTTAGAGGTAGAGCTAACCAATAGGCTACTAGCCTTACATGTTCTGTAATCTCATATGGGCTAATGAACCTAGAGCTCAGCTTACTCTTTATACCAAATTAGAGCACCTTCTTCCATGCTAACACCTTGAGGAACACTTTTTCCCTAACCTCATACTCAATATCCTTTTACTTTAGATCTATATAGGATTTATGTCTATCTATAGCTACCTTTAACTGGTTTCTAATAATCTTTACCATTTTTTGTCATCCTTAATAAAATAAGGTCCCATTAGTTTACTTTCACTTAGCTTGCTCTAACACAAGGTTGTCCTACATTTCCTTCCGTATAAGACTTGATATGGTGCCATTCAAAACTGGCTTGGTGGCCACTATTATAGGCAAACTCTACTAGAGGCAAGTAATGGTCCCAACTTCTTTTAAATTCAATTGCATAACAATGCAACATAACTTCAAGTATCTAAATAACCTATTTAGTCTATCTATTTATGGAAGGAAAGCCATGCTAAAAGTCAACTACGTACCTAAGGCTTTATGCAGCTTCTGCCAAAATCTTAGGTCATGGTCTGAATTGATGGAAATTGGCACTCTATAGAGTCTCACAATTTAATTAATGTATAGTTGGCCTAGCTTCTACAAGGAATAATCCATTCTAATGGGAAAAAAGTGGGTTGTCTTCGTCAATCTATCAACTATCACCCATACAACATCACACTTATTCCAATCACAAGTAATCCTATCACAAAGTCCATTATCACCTTTTCCCACTTTCATTCCAGAATTGCTATTAGGTGGGGCAATCTAGAAAGGACATGGTGTTCTGCTTTCAACTATTGGTAGGTCAGGCACCTTACCACATGCTCAATCACATTTTTCTTTATGCCTAGCCACCAATAATGAGGTTTCAAATCTAGGTACATCTTCATGCTCCCTTGATGTATAGCATAAGAGGCCTCGTGAGCTTTTTGTAGAATCTGCTTCTTGATTGTTCCTACATCTGGTAAATATAACTGGTCATGATATTATAGGCACCCATCCAACTTGATTTCATACTCTATAATCTTCCCCTCTTTGACTCGACTTATAATCTGCATAGTCATTCATTGTGCATCTGTGCTTCTTTCACCTATTGAATTATGTTATGTTTCACTTGCAATTCAACTAAAAGGGTTCCATAATTCTCACAATGATGCTTGGTATTCATCATTTTTATGGCTGTTATAAACTTTTGACTCAATGTATCTGCCACCACATTTGCCCTTCTTTAGTGGTGGTCAATCAAATAGTCATAATCCTTTACGAGCTCTAGCCACTATCATTACCTTAAGTTCAATTCCTTTTGATTGGGGAGGTACATAAGACTTTTATGATCTATATAGATATAACATTTCTCACAATACAAGTAATATCTCCACAACTTTAATACAAAGATAATGGTGGCAAGTTTTAAGTCATGTGTATGATAATTTCTTTCATGAGATTTCAAATGTTGAGAGACATATGCCATTACTTTCCCTTCTTACATCAACACACACCCAAGCGTATTATGAGAGGTGTCATTATAGATAACAAAATCTTTCCCTTGATCGAGTTAAGGGAGAATAGGGGCTTCAGTTAATATATCCTTTAGCTTATCAAAATTAGCTTGGCATTTATCATCATATACAAACTTTACATCTTTCCTTAGAAATTGAGTCATTGATGTTGCAATCATGGAGAAACCATTCACAAACCTTCTATAATAACAAGCCAATCCCAGTAAGCTTCAGACCTAAGTTATATTTCTAGGAGTTTTCCACTCTAGCATAGCCTTGACTTTGCTTAGGTCAACTTTAATACCTTCTACTAAGGCAATATGGCCTAAGAAGGCTACCTCTTTCAACTAGAACTCACATTTACTTAGCTTAGCATAGAGCTATTTCTCCCTCAGGGTCTGCAATACTAGCCTCAAAGGCTATTCATGCTTCTTGTTGTTCATTGAGTATACCAAAATGTCATCAATAAATGATACTACAAACTAATCTAAGTATGGCTTGAAAATCCAATTCATTAGGTCTATGAATGTTGCTAGGGTGTTAGTAAGCCCAAACGGCATCACTAGGAATTCATAATGGCCATACCATCTCTAAAAAACTATCTTAGGGATGTCTAACTCCTTAATTCTTAGTTTATTGTAGCTTAACCTCAAGTCAATCTTGGAAAAGACACTAGCTCCTCATAAATTATCATAAAGATCATCAATTCTAGGGAAGGGATATTTATTTTTAATGGTCACTCTATTTAATTGTCTATAGTCAATACACAATTGGAGTAAGCCATCTTTCTTTTTCACAAACAACATTGGTGCTCCCTAAAGAGGAACACTGGAATAATAAAACCCTTATCAAGCAACTCCTATAGCTATACCTATAGGTGCCATACAATACAGAGCCATGGATATTGGTGTGGTGCCTGGGTATACCTCAATCTCAAAATCAATCTCACATTGGTGTGGTAATCCTGGCAATTCTTCAAGGAATACATCTAAGAATTTTGACACTATAGGTATTTGCTCAAGGCTTAACTCAGTCTTTTGGGTGTCAACCACGTGAGCCAAATACACCTCACATCCCTTCCATATCAATTGTCTAGCTATAGCAGCTGGAATAATATTTGTAAAGATATCTCTCTCACCAAACATGATCACATCTTCACTGTTTGGAGTTTTAAAAGAAAATTTATTCCTTCTACAGTCTACCATGGCTTCATGTTTGGATAGTTAATCCATCCCTAATATGATATTGAACTGATCAAATGAAAGTTTAATGAGATTTATAGAAAGCACATGTCTTTGAACAACTAGAAGGTAGTCTCTATATAACCTATTAACTTTTATGTGTTGTCTAATTAGGTTACTAACCATAATGTCTATATCTATAGGTTCTAGTTTTAACCCTTTATACCGTGCTCACACAGTACAAATGTAAGAGTGTGCGGATCATGGGTCAATCAAAGCTAAAACAAAGAGCTTAAGCCAAAAGAATGTACCCATGATGACATTCAAAGAATTAGTGTACCAACCCTATTGGATTCCTAAAGAAATCCAATAAACGGTGCACTTCCCACCAGGTCACCCATCCTAAAACTTCTCCAATGGTCATTCATTTAGCTTTTACCAACTCCTACCTAAATTTTGCTATCTATCTCTAAAACCACTTCTGTCAGTTCTTAGGGTCTATTTAGGTTAGAGACAATCTTACCTAACTATTACAGAGGAAATCTACTTATACCCAGGTATTTCCTAAAAGTTCGATAGCATAACGACTGCCCGAGTGCTATCCCTAAAAATTCAAACCATTCTGTTAAACACTTTTATAATATATTCACAACACCTGGACCTATCTGGTCCCCTAATTTCATCCTATCATCATTATCTAGCACATAGTAAACTCAAGCCTCAGGCTATAGAGAAAATATATAAACATATAGAGCCTCTGGTTCACATTAGCATATACATTCACTAATGAACATGTATAATTACTTAAGTTACATCTGTAGGTCATAAATCAGTTAATTACATCCATTTCCAAAGCCTAAATACATTCTTCTATCCATTTCCCACCTAAGTACACGGATATCTATCAATTCACCCAAAGTCCTTACCTGTGTCCTCTGAATTGCTATCATCACTCTTTGCAAGGTAAGTCCCACTCTTGTGTACCTAAGCACCGAAATCAATATGCTAAGAATACGAGATATTCAATGGTGAACTTAAAGCAATTTAATCATGTTATACTCTTATTAATTTATTTTAGTAGTTTAAGAATGATTTTACTTGGTTATATAACTTAATTATTCACTAGGGTGCCAAATTACTAAAATACCCTTAGGGTATTTATCGGGTTCGAAAATTGCATTTTCACTCAATTAAATCATTTAAGACAAGTATTATTATTTTTATTTTACATGCTTTACCAAAATACTCTTTATTCACTTATATGTGGAAAATTTACCAAAATACCTTTTAACTGTATTTTTACTATTTTTTGAGTGAAA
>CANXYI011661627.1:0-14859 GCA_948208565.1 Hura crepitans
CTGGCCTTATTCCTATTCCCCTGGCCTCCATTTTGAGATAGGCCCTATTTTGGAGGGTGCTATTATATAAAAGATAGACCTTCTTTATGTCTCTTCCCAAAAAAACTAAGCTGGAATGGTTGTTCCCAGGCCATAAGATCTCTTATTCTAGTAAAACTCACACCTCTTTTTTTGAACCTTCTCTACAACATGACAAGCTGCTACCGGTGTAGAAAAATGTCTAATCTTTATAAGAGCTATGTATATCTTAATCTCTATATTAAGCCCTTTCTCAAACTGCTTACACCTATCAACTTCTATTTGCACCATATCATTAGCATATCGACTCAACATAGCAAAGTCCTTCTCATACTTTAGTATAGATCACTAACATTGTAGAAGATTCACAAACTCCTACTTATTATTGTCTAGGTAGTGCTTGATAATATACTTCTTCTAAAACTCTTCCAAGAAAAGGTCTTATGTCACATCACTTTATTCTTGTGCTCAGTCAAGGCATCCCACTACTTAAAAGCTTGCTTTTGTAAAAGAGAGGTTGCACAGATGACCTTCTCCTCATGAGTACACTTTAGCTGCTGCATGATCTAGATAGTCTTGCCCAACCAGTATTCTACCATACTAGTATCTGCCACTCCTTTACCCTTGAAGTGTGACACCCCTTACTTGACCTGTCTTAACACCTAAATAAGAGATATCATAAGATCTATGTTTAACCGTACTAATACCTCTCTAAAAGACTAACACAACTAAATGTGAAGTGTACATACATGTTACATATCACAATTTTGGTATAGGTTATGTCTTAACAAAAATCCTGCAGTCATTTGACATTCCATCTAAGTATTTGGATCTTTCTAATCCATCACAGACTCAAATTTCAATACCAACCTCAAAGTGCATTGCCATTCAATCTATTTTTTAGCATTCATTCACAATAATCACTCAATATTGTTACTTTAGTTTACACTTTGCAAACTAGTATATTTATGATACATGTGTCTCATTTATAAAACATATACAAATTAAATATCTATGACACATGAACTATACCTTTCAACACAAAGACTTGCACATGAGTACCTAAGAAGCTAATATATCACTAAATACAAGTAACCAGACCTCGCCATGAAGAAAACTCTCTTGTTTACACTATTACATGTTGAGGTTATATTTATTGTACCATGGTTATGACTTACGCATAAAAAAAACTAATACTCTAAGTATACGATGTACACACACACACACACACACCATGCGTATGCAAGCATACAATACATTCATTATACTAGTCTATATGATTATACATCTAATATTATTAGTTTAAATTTAATTTCTTAACATTACCCATAAGTTACCTCTTTCATTTTATAGAGATGCAGAACCATGTAGATTATGAAAGTTACATGCATCATAATATCGTAATCATAACATAAATATTCTTATTAATTCATTCAATCATTTACAAAGTATTACATAATTCATTAATTTACAATATTCTCCTTTATTTTATTCATTCAGTTCTACAACTCTTATATGGTATTTACCCTAAATTTCTTATTTTATGTGTATCTTATCTGACAATCATGAACTATAGTTACAATGAATATTCATTGGTAACAACCTACATTACATGAACACTGTGTACAGTTCATTTACATTATAATTATACTTTATATCCATCCTACTTATACTTCTTAGTCCATTACAATTTAAATTCCACTTTGTTACCCATTTTGATTATTAAAAATCAATAATTGCATTAAACCTCCTTATTTAGAGTTGTTTAGTTCTTTGGCCCAAACTTGAGAGATAAGACCCCAAAATATTGAATAATGGGGTCAAGTCATGTACAGGGCCTATATTTTAGACCTCGACATAGTAGTCAGAGCTTCTGATAGTAGGGATCAGTCATCAAGAACTCTCTCAGTAATAGAGATAGTTTTAAAAACCTCCCAATATCAAAATAGCAGGGATAACCCTTATGGATTTCCTAATATCAGGATAGTAGGGATCAGCTATCATGGACCTCCCAATATCCCAAAGAGTATGGATAGCAGGGATCAACCCTCTCCTAATATCCAAAAAGGGTGGATAACAAGGATTAGCCTTGATGTACCTCCTAATATCCAAAAAGTGTACAAGATTAACATCTAAAACCTCAATGGCTACACCTACCATAACATAGGTAGTGATTCTCCTAAACTAATGCCCCTAGTAGTTGTTAACTCCCTAGTTGACCGATTAACCTACCAGTAGGCTATTTATCTCATATGGGCATTATTCCCTTTTTATCATCACATTGTCATATATTATTCAACATTCCTTGCCTTTAAGTTCATGTCTATTTGGTCTCAATAACTTATTCCCTTATCACATAGAGTCAATCATTTAAACACAACCATTCTATTCATTTCACAGTTATGTCATAATATCCCCCTCATGGGGTTTTATTAGAACATTACTCATCATATTCCATTCTTCAATAATTCTTCAATCATATTTGTATTTAATATTGTCATTAAGGATATTTTCTTAATATTTCTACTTTTTTTCAATATTTATTTCCATTTCATTTTCCATTTAATGTCTACACCACATAAAACACATATGTACTTGCATTTAGCCATTAGCTTATTATTACTTAGTTTTCTCGATCAACATGTTACTTAGTCATTCACATATACAATCATTATCATATCATTAATATTATTAGTGATTTTACATCTGGACTATGATAATATGCTTCTTTATATAATATTAAATCAAGTTCACAAATTATACCATTTGACCATTAGCCACTTCACCTCTTTACTCTTATCATCTCTAAATTACATAATTAGGCAAGGTTTATATTACTTAGGCACAACCAAAGACATGTAAGCTTTACCCATATTTTATTACATTCACTTACACTCATAAAATGGATCATTCGACCACTAAGTTTTCATCTACATTTCCATCACTTTTTGTTTTATTCATCTCTTATTGCATACATATGTATTTAATCACACTACAACATTCATGCATTTATGCAAATAATTACATAATTACATAGACTTCTACCATATTTCTTATATACATGCATACATAATTGAATTAACCATCAAAATGGATTTTAACATGTACCTCCTTAATTCACTTACCTAACTAATTTAGACTCTTACTCAATAACATTGATATTTCATTTACTTTCTCTTACATGTGTTTTGGCCATGAGGGCTAATATTTCTCTTAACCACTCTTCCTTAACATTACTTCTTTCAATCTTACTTGAAACATGTGATTAAGGTCCTATGCACACATAACAAGCTTAACCTTACACATCCACAAATAGATACACTAACCATACCATTCAACTATAGGCACACATTTAGGCTAGTTCCTTATATCCTCAATTGCTCTCTCTTTCTAGCCCCTTCTAGTCATGCACTTATAATGTTTTATGTCTTACTTAGGCACTAAACCCATTTACCATCATATGCTTACATCACATACTCTACTCGCACATATTTTTGCCTAGAAAAAAAATTTGTTGATCTAAATATTCCTTACTTTTCTCAACTAATTCATGCTTTAAACTACATGTAACACAACTAAAACATACCCACATATGCCCACATCTTTTGGCCATTAGGTGTTAACCACCATATCTCTTTATACATATTCTATATTCATAACACACATATATACTTAAGCTTAAAATCTACCATTTATTAATATGTTCACCATTACACTTATTCATTTCATACATTATACTAGATTTAGTCTAAGTTTACATACATTCCCATGCACCATTCAACCACAAGATTACTTCTACCCTCACTATCAATTTTCATCATGATTTGCACTCTAATCATCTTTTAAACATTTATTAAGTCAGATATATCAACTAACCTACCATTCATATACTAACATACATCAATTCATTACATTAACACATCACATACACACTTTAAAAATTTAATTTGATATGGCACACATATATTTCAATGAACACACTTAACTAAATATCTTTTAGCTTTAATTTAACCTCCTCACACTATTCCTTATAAACATACATATTACCACAATTAGAAAATTCCTAATAAACCATACAAAGCTTTAAAATTCAATCTAACTTTAGAAGTATCTTATTGACACCTAAAGTTACCTAGAAAAAATAATAAATCATAAAAATAACTATTTTTACCTCAAAGTGGCACTATTCACCCATCATTGAATTCTTCAAATTTAAGCTTCTTTTTTCCATTTCATTCACTAAAATAGTGATTAGAAAGGTGTGGAGGCTATTTTAGAGTATTTGGTTGGTGGAGAAATGGTTGATTTAGAGGAGAGAAGAAGAAAAGGAAGGGGAGAGGATAAGCTCCTAAGCCGTCAGTCATCCCTACTAACTAGGGAGAAAGAAGTGTTTCATTTTGAAAGAAAATGCCTTTTATACTTAGTAGCGAATGGGTGGATAATGGACAAGTATCCCATCTAAAGGCCAATATAATTTCTTAACTCCTTTCTCTTTATAAATTAATCCCATGCTCTTGATGTGTCATTTTAATTCTCAATTGGTGCTATTAATTAGATAAATATATAATATAAGTATCTTAAGAAAATCAAAATTTATTTTTGAGGATAACTATTTAAATTAAGTTAATATGTCCTAAATTAATCATTAAATGGCTTTCCAGCCTTAAAAAATTCTAAAAGTTTTGTGATGCTTGGTAAACTTTGGTATATGAACAATGTTCTCCGGTAGGTGAATAGTGCCTCTCGGAGCTTGGGGTAAGAACCTCTCGAGTATGTTTTAGATTTTTTTATTATTTAAAGTATGTATTAAGGGTAAGTCAAGGTTAAACTTTAGAGATGAAATGAGGTTGTTTGAATAGTTAACTAATAATATGAAGTAGAGGGTGAATAATGTTCACCCGAGGAAAGTGAATAGTACTTTTTGGGATCCGAGGTTGAGTTGAGTGAATGGGATGGCATGAAATACTATAAAATAATTTTAGGTGAAATTTGGAAGGAAATAGGAGTCATTAAGGAGGTAAGAAATACAAGAAAAGTTTTCACCGCAGTATCATGTGAATAGTAATCCAGTTAAAGCTAAATGGAAAAATATTTTGTAGTTGCTGAAAAATTCTAAAAGTAACATAACCTGATGGTAAAAAGTTCTAATTAAGCTAATATTATGGGATTTGGAATTTTTTGAGGCTAAAAAGCTATTTAATAGAATTAATTTAGGATGTATTAACTTGATTTAAATAATTATCCTCAAAAATAAATTCCAATTTACTTGAGAAATTTATATTATGTATTTATCTAATTAATGGCACCAATTGGGAATTAAAAGGACACATCAAAAGAATGAAATTAATTTTATAAAAGAAAGGAGTTGAGAATTATATTGGCTTTTGGATGGGACATTTGTCCATTATCCACTCATCCACTACTAAGTATGGAAGGCATTTTCTTTCAAAATAAAACACTCATTCCTCCCCAATTGGCAATAATGGTTGGTGGCTTAGGGAGCTCATCTTCTCCCTTTCTTTTTCTTCTTCCCTTATCCAAATCAACCATTTCTCCACTAACTAAATATTCTAATTAGCCTTTACACCTCTTTAATCACTATTTTTTTAGTGAGAGAAATAGCAAAGGAAGCTCAAATTTGGACAATTCAATGATAGGTGGATAGTGCAACTTTAAGGTAAAAGTGATTGTTTTTATGATTTATTATGTTTCCTAGGTAGGTTTAGGTGTCAATAAGGTACTTCTAAACTTCGATTGAAATTTAAAGGTATAATTTATTAGGAATTTTCTAATTGTGGCAATGTGTATGTTTATGAGGAATTGGTAGAGGCTTCATAGAATTGATGAAGGAATGGTGTGAGGAGGCTAAATTAAAGGTAAAAGACATTTAAGTAAGTGTGTTCATTGAAATATATGTGTGCCATGTTGAATTGAATGTTTAAAGTGTATATATAATGTGTTGGTGTAATGAATTGATGTATGTAAATATATGAATGGTAAGTTAGTTGATATATATGACTTAAATAAATGTTTGAGAGATGATTAGAGTACAAACCATGATGAAAATTGATAGTGAGGGTAGAAGTAATCTTATGGCTAAATGGTGCATAGGAATGTATGCAAACTTAGACAATGTTAAATCTAGTATAATATATAAAATGAATAAGTACAATGGTGAATATTGATAAATGGTGGATTTATAAGCTTAAGTATATGTGTGTGTTGTGAATGTGGAATATGTATAAAGAGACATGGTGTGTATGGTGGTCAAGGACTAATGTTTGAAGGATGTGGAGATATATAGGTATGTTTTAGTTGTGTTGCATGTAGTGCAAAGCATGAATTAGTTGAAAATTAGACTCAAGAAGTTTTTCTAGGTGAAAATACATGCAAGTAGAGTATATGATATAGATACATGATGGTAAATGGGTTTAGTGCCTAAGTAAGGCATAAAACATGTTAAGTGCATAGTTAGGAGGGGCTAGAAATAGAGAGCAATTGAGGATGGAAGAAAATGGCCTAAGTGTGTGCCTAAGGCTGAATGGTATGGTTGGTGTATCTATGTATGGATGTGTGAGGTTAAGCTTGTCGTGTATACGTATGACCTTAATCACATGTTTCAAGTAAGATTGAAAGAAGTAATGTTAAGGAAGAGTGGTTAGGGGAAATATTAGCCCTCATGGCTGAAACAAATGTGAGAGAAAGTAAATGAAATATGAATGTTATTAAGTAAGAGTCTAAATTAGTTAGGTAAGTGAATTGGGCAGATGCATGTTAAAATCCATTTTGATTGTTAATTGAATTATGTATACATATATATAGGAAATATGGTAAAAGTCTATGTAAGTATGTAATTATTTGCACAAATGCATAAATGTTGTAGTGTGAGTTACATATGTATGCAATGAGAGATGAATAAAAGAAAAAGTGATGAAAATATAGGTGAAGACTTAGTGGCTGATGATCCATTTTGTGAGTGTAAGTGAATGTAATAGAATATTGGTAAAGTCATTTAGACCTATTTATATGTTTGGCCTAAATAAGTCATTTTGACCTATTTATATGGGTGACATTAGAATGAATTCAACCCCTTTTTTCCCTTCATTTTTTAAATTCAATTCTTCCTTCTTTTAACCAAAATTAACCTCACTTAAAATCCCTATAATCACATAAATCATATTCCATAAACCTTTAAAAACCTTAGCTCAAAAACCAAGAAAAATCGTTAAAAATATAACTTTTTTAACTTTACTCAATTTAGTAAAAATACTTCTTGATATCCAAAAATTTCAATTCCAATGCCAATGGACTATTTGGAATATTTGAGTATTAGGTTTTATCAATCCCAAAATTTTCTAAGCAAAAATTGAATATTTTACGATTTTGCTAAAATAAGTCTCTATTCACATGACATTGCCATAAAAACTTTACTGTCACTTTTAGCCATCTAAGCCACTTTGTTTTCATTTCAAATTTCATCCAAAATTGTATTATGATTAATATTTCTATTTAATAAGATTATTATGACCCGTGTCTCGAGAAATACTATTCATAATTTGGGAAGTACTATTCATAACACTAGAATTTTCAGGTGTTACAGTAATAACAATAAATTTCTTTTCTTTATGATAACAATAGTAATAAACAATAACTACTCATGAACAATGACAGTAATAATAATAATAACATTATGAACAATATTTTGTAAATAATGATAGTATAAGTGATAATATCATAATAGTAATTCTCTTTTGAGTAATAGTATAAAGTTATCTTTAAAACATGACTTAAATATTTACATGATATATATAACTATATTGATTAATTAAAAATTTTATTTAATATGTTTTAATTATCCCAAAAGAAAATAGTTATCTATATCTGCCCTTTTTTGTGTACTCTTAATATAACTAAGAGTATGCAAAAACTATAGGTAGCCATTTGAGTCAATTTATTATTTATTTAAATTTTAATTTTTAAAATAAAAAATTTATTGTTTTATTTTTTGGTCTAAATTCAAACCTTCTTGCAAGTGATTTAATTTTTTTTAAACTAAAACCTTCCTACAATTGGCCTTAATTTTGATATTCTGATATTCCTTCCAAAATAGTGATCTTCCAGTGAGTAATCACAATTTAAGGAATTAACGCATTTTAAAAATTAGAATTTCTTGCTAGTGATTTTGATTTTAATGTTTTTACAATTGTAACCTTCTTGTGAGTGGGGATGATTTAGGATTTTAATGTCATCCAAAATCATGATCTTCTTGCAAGTAATAATAATTTGGGATTTTAAAGTGTTTTTTAAAATCAAAATTTTTTATTAATGATTTTGATTTTAATGTTTTTAAAGTCATAACTTTTCTGTAAGTGGCAATGATTTAGGATTTTTATCTCTTCCAAAATCATGATTTCCCTATGAGTGATCATAATTTGGGATTATGAAATCTTTTGGAATAAAAAACCTTCATGTGAGTGGTTTTGATTTAAAAAAATTTGACATTTTCCAAGATAGTGATCTTCTTGCAAGTGATCACCACTCAAGGAATTAACATATTATCAGAATCTTTTTATGAGTGATTATGATTTTTAAGGTTTTCAAAATTGTAACCTTTCTATGAGCAGTGATGATTTTTAAGATTTTGATGTCTTCCAATATTATGATAATCCTATGAGTGATTATAATTTAGGATTTTAACATTTTTGAAATAAAAAACCTTTCTGCAAATGGTTTTGATTTCAAGCGTTATCGGTAATTATGACTAAGATAGAATCTTGATAATTTCTATGGATTTTGAGATATCTTTGAAAATATTTTAGAATGTTGCTTTAGATCGTATAGTTAGGGTATTTCTTTTTATTCTATAGAAGATTTGAGGATTTTGATGATTTTTCATGAAACTCGTGATTTTTGAAATTCTTAGTGAAGTTTAATTTGCTAGGATTATAATTACTTGATTTTCAAAGTTTCCAAAGTGGTACTTCATTATATAAGAAAAGAATCTTCTGTTGCTAATACTTATCCTTTTTAACTTTCTTGAAAGTTATTGTATAATATTCTACTTTTGCCTTTAATTCTTCTAAATTAATCACATTATTTACTTTTTGAACTACAATGGTATCGAAATGAACTTAATGAAATGTCAAAATAAATGTAATTTTCAATTTCTCCCATTGCTTGTTAGTCGTAATTAACCATTTTTTAGCAATATTTAGAAATAAATCATAATTAACTATATTGCTAATTTTAGTGATATATTATACATTCTATGCTTCATAGTATGAATGCATTGCAATATTTTCTAAATTTATTGTTATGCACAAGCTTACTTTTGTTGATTTTTGTATTTTTTTTCTTGTAAATTTGCAATATTGATGTATTATTATTCAAAATAAAGCACCTTTCTTTTTATATCCATCATTTATGGCCTTTCTTTTTATATCCATCATTTATGGTCTTTCTTACTTTAATCCATTTAGAAAGAGGCATCCATAGATAAAAATCTTCAATACATATCTTATACTTTAAACATTTCCTGCTGATATGATTTATGCTCTTTTCCTCTTCTATCATTTTTTAAAAATTATAATACCAAAATTTTTTGCATCTTTTTTAAATTAATGCATTTTTGATATCACCTCTTTTTCTTTTCTCCTTTTTTTTAGTTCCCAGATTGATCTTGTTATATCTAATTTTTTTCCATTTGAATTTAAAGTTCCATATGGAAATTCCTCTTTTTTTTAAATCCCTTCTAGGCAACACATCATTTAACTATAATCATAACAAATCTTCTAATCAGATTTCCTACTATGGAACCATTTTTCCCTCCCTACATGTCTTTTATAGAGTGGTACTAAAATAGGTATAAAGGCGTGGAATTTGTAAATAATGGCTCTTTAAGATGACATGTTTAATCAGAGATAATATTTTATTTGATATCCTTTATATTAAGTACATCAGCTTTATATTACATTGTCAACTTAAACATAATATTTTCTTACTATATCAAAATTGATAGGTTCATAAAGTTTTTCTCCATCCATATTTGTTAAAATTAATGCTTCCCCTAAAAATGCTTTCTTTACTAAGTATAGGCCTTCAAAATTGGGTGCCTATCTTCTTTTTGGATCTTGTTGTCTTAAAATAATCTTTTTCAAAACCAAATCTCCTTCCTAAAATTCTCTAGCCCTTATTTTCTTTGCGTGAGCCCTTATAAGTTGTTTTTGATATAATTGAACATGACATAATGTTGTTAACCATTTTTCCTCTATCATGTTCAATCGATCATTTCAACTTTGAACCCATTCATGATCTTCCATTTTGACTTTTAAAATAATTCTTAATGATCAAATTTCAACTTCAATAGGCAATATTGCCTCCATGCCATATACTAGTGAATATAGGGTCGTGTTAGTGGAAGTTCTTACTGTTGTTTTATAGCCATAAAGTGCAAAAGGCAAAATTTCATGCCAATCTTTATAGGTAATAGCCATTTTTAAACTATTTTTTGTGTTTTTATTTGTTTCTTTTACTACATTTATCTTAGCCCTATATAGAGTAGAATTGTGGTGGATGATCTTATACTGCTTATATATTTCTTCCATTGATTTATTATTGAAATTTTTAGCATTGTCTGTAATTATTCTTTTTAGCAAACCATATTTGCAAATGATATTATTTTTCATAAACTTAGTCATTACCTATTTTGTCACATTAGTTAAGAAATCACTTTTCCACATTTAATAAAATAGCCAATTCCCAACAATATGAAATGATGACCATTTGATGCCTTCTGTTGAATTAGGCTAATGACATCAAGTCCCCAAACTACAAATGGCCAAGGTGAGGATAAGACTTTCAATGTTAAAGTAGGTAAATTATTTTCATTAGCGTACACTTGACATTTATGGCACTTACGAATAAAATTTATACAATCTGATTCCATCCTTGTTTAATAATATCCTAATTTTATAATTTTTCTTGCTAATGCATGACCAATTAAGTGAGTACCACATAATCTTTCATGCACTTCTTTTATTAATCTTCGGGCCTTTTTTTCATCGACATATCTAGTTAAAGTAGTATCATAGTTCCTTTTATAAAGCACGTTGCTTGTTACAAAGAAACTGCCTGCTAGGTGACAAATTGTTCTTTTATCATTTTCATTTATCCCCTTTAGGTATGTTCTTTCTTTGATATATTGCATGATATCATGATACCATGGTTTCCTATCAATCTCACTCTCAACATTAGAATAGTAAGCTTGGTTCCTTTAACTTTAATTTTTTAATTGGTGGCATTTTTTGCAATTATTTAATTGAAACATAGCCCCTAATATTCCCAAAGCATTTACAGTATGATTTTCTATTCAAGAAACATGTTTGAAAATAATAAACTCAAAGCTTTTTGCAAGTTTTTAAACATATTCTTGATATGGCACCAACTTAATATCTCTAGTTTCCCATGTTCCATTTAATTGGTTTATGACTAAAGTAAAATCCCTATAAACTTTTACTCATTTGACTTTCATCTTTTTCACCATTTGTAATCCTATCACAAGGTTTCATATTCAGCCATATTATTAGTATATTCAAAACATAATTTTGTAGTTACTATAAAATATTTCCCTCTTAATGCTATTAAAATTACCCCTATTCCATGTCCTAATACATTTGAAGCAATATCGAATTTCATAATCCAATTATTTGAATTTTTTGATACCTTTTTGAAAGTCATCATGCTCTCATTTGGGAATTCCAAATCAATTTTTTTTTATGTTTCTTCAGTGTCTTATGCTGCTAAGAAATCTAAAATAATTCCTCCTTTAATAATTTATGGGTGATATATATGATCTCGTATTCACAAAGTAACACTTGCCACCTACCAATTCTTCTAGTGAGCATTGGCTTTTCAAAGATGTATTTAATGGGATCTATTCTGGATATCAGATAAGTAATGTGGTATAACATGTAATGTCTCAAGTGCTTGGCTATCTATGCCACTGCTACATAAGTTTTCTCAAAAAGGGAATAATTTTCTTCATAATTTGTGAACTTTATGCTTACATAATGTATGGCTTGTTCTTTTCCTTTTTCATTATTTTACCTTAACATTGCTCCTTAGACTTCTCAAATATAGTTAAATAGAATAGTAGAGGTTTCTTGAGGATTAGATGTTGCAGAATAGGTGACTTTTTCAAATATTCTTTGATGTTGTTAAGTACTTGTTGACATTTCTCATCCCACTGGCTTGTATTATTTTCTGTAGCAACCCAAAAATAGGTTCACATGTATTTGTTGATTGATATATAAACTGAGCTATATAATTTAATCTCCCCATAAAACTTTATAATTCTTTTTTTTTTTTGTTTTAGGAGGTAACATTTTCTTTATAACTTAATTTTATTAGGGTTTACCTCTATCCCTTTTTGACTTACTATAACTTTTCAATAGTTATTCCAAATATGCATTTTGCTAGTTTCATTATAAGTTTATATTTCCTCAGTTTTTTGAATACTTTTTCTAGCACTCCTATGTGATCTTCTTTAGGACAAGATTTAAATATCATATTATCCACATACACTTCCACTTCTTTATGAATTAAGTCATGGAATAAGGTTATCATTGCTCTTTAATAAGTAGCTTCTGCATTCCTTAGTATAAATGGCATGACCTTGTAATAGAAGGTTCCTCATAGGGTAATAAAACATGTCTTTTCTTATCATTCCAAAACAATTTAATTTGTTTATATCCTAAAAATCCATCCATAATAGAAAACATATAGTGTCTCACTGTGCTATCTACTAACACATCTATATGTGGTAATAAGAAATCATCTTTTGGGCTTGCTCTATTTAAGTCTCTATCATTGACACACATTCTTACCTTTCCATCATTTTTTAGAACCGGTACGATATTTCCCACCTATTTAGGATACTCCACTACTTCTAAGAAGCCAAGTTCCCATTACTTTTTGACCTCTTCCTTAATTTTCAAGACTTCATCAGGTTTTATTTTCCTTAGTTTTTATTTGATAGGTTGACATCCTGGTTGTAAGGGTAATTTATGTACTATATATTAGTGTTAAGACCTAGCATGTCACAATAAGACCATGCAAAAATATCCATAAATTCCTTAATAACTTAATCATTCTTTCTTTCAACTTATTAGGTAAATTACGATTAATCCTGACTTTTTTTGGATTTTCTTTTGTCTCTAATTTTATCACTTTTATGGGTTCTTGTTATGATTCCATAGTCCTCTATTTTTGATCTAACAATCTTTCCATTTTATGTAATATTTCTTCATTTTCCTCCTTTTTTTCCTTCGATTCTGCTTCATATATTAGATAATCCAAATTATAATTTGGTCTTTCTTTATACATATCATCTAAAGAATCATTAATCCTAAGTAAAAAGTGAAAATTGAAGGTAATTTTAGGAACAACCTTTATAAAATATGAAAATACGGAATATGTAGTAAAATATAAATTTATTATAGAAAGATAAGAAAGCCTAACATATTAGACCTTTGGCCTTGGGCATAGCTAAAAGTGTTTTGGGATTACATATAAATTATAATGTTACTTAGAACGTGGCTATATGTAAAATAGCCTTATTATAAGTGTTATTAGTTAATAAGGACATTACTTTAATAGGGAGGGAAATTTCGAAATCTTCCAATTACCTAATTCTTAATCTTATTTGCGAAGATATACATAATGTTCTAGTGCTTCTTTTCCATTATCTGAATTTCTCATAGCAATTTTTTTGACATATTACATCTTTTTATAGTCTTATTCAATTCATGTATGAAACATCCAACGCTTCTAAATACTTGTTTTAAATGTGAGATTTCCATTTAGGGGGAATCCATTTCCTGTTTATGAATTCCTATCAATCTTTTCTCTAGTTGTTCAATTTTGATTATTATTTTGTCATAATGAGTCAAGCGATACCTTAGACCTACTTAGCTATTATTGCTCATAAGTTCTATAAACTTTACTATTCCTTGCTTATTTCCTTCTAAGCTTGTTCTTGCTTGGTATCTTTGTTCAAGCAGTATTTGTGTAGTCATTCATTAGGCTTTAGAAAATGTGATTTTGCTAGTTTTTCTCCAAGCAATACATAAGTTAAATTTACTATTTTGAAAGTTTGAAAATAACTTTTAATTGCTTGTTCGATTGTTTCAATGTACTGATCATTGACAGGCTTGGATATAAGAATTTCTTCTTCTCCATAAAACTCTATCAAACTTCCTTCAATGACAAACCTCAATTTCTAATGTAAGGAAGATGGGATTGCTCCAGCACTATGGATCCAAGGCCATCCTAATAACATGATATTAGCTAGATTTATATCCATTACTTAAGGATATTGAACAAAGTTGGGCCCATTTGAATGGGCAATTCAATTTCATTGATAACATATCTTCTAATGCCATTAAATGCTCTGACCATTATGGAACTTGGTCTTATCAATGACTCATCAAAAGGGAGCTTGCTCAGAGCCACTCTAGTAATTACATTCAAAGAAGAGCTGTTATCAAACAAAAGTTTTACAATTGAGTAATTTTTACACTTCATAGAGATGTGTAAGGCTCTGACATGCCCTGTTCCTTCTGAAGGTATCTCATCATTTGTGAAGGTAATATAATTAGCAAACATTATATAACCAATGATATTATTGAGGTTTTCTATTGAAATGTTGTGATAGATGTATGTTTGATATAATATTTTCAATAATGCAGCTCGATGAGGCTTTGATGCCATGATTAAAGCAAGTAGCAAAATTTTAGCCAGTGTTCAATTAAGTTATTCAATCACCTTATATTTACTTTGCTT